>APFE030899560.1:0-17556 GCA_000404065.3 Pinus taeda
CAAAATGTTTGTCATCCATCTTGACCATCCCTGAGTCAGTCCTTGCAACTAAATTTCTTCAACTTGATCTATGATTTTGTGTCGTGAGCTTGCTTACGACGGATCGCTTTCTATCGACTTCGACTCATTATCTAGAAAGATGATCTAGAAATTATCGGTACCTTGAAATCTGCATGCCTCAATGGCAGGTTTCTCGCCTTTGACGACAGTTTACATCATTGACTTTCGATCAAAGGATTTCGTGACATGTTCGACATCAACACATCTTATCACATTTCATGGATTGTGTTGAGTACTTTGAGGGCCATTTTCATTATTGGTGGTTTCTCTCACGCTTGTTAACAGTTTACATCATTGACTGGTAATCAAGTGGTTTCTACCATGTTCAACTTCGACACATTCAATCACATGGTTAGAATCGTACTATTCGGGACTTAGAAATGAAGACCCTGGATCTAGTTTCCACCATCCAGGTTGCGAGGAATTTTGTATTCATTATATTATGGACTATTCATAAACAGATGGCTGCGTTCATACTGTGTCCACATGTGTCTGTACTTATGATGTGTTACGAGATCATTCCTATATCAGAGCAGTAGTTAGTCTCCTAGTCAGTTAGTCTTCTAGTCAAGTTTTCAGTCTCTTAGTCAGTTTTTATCTGAGCATGGGAATGCCTACCTCAACGATGATATGATCTCATATATATATTTTGCATTAAATGTTTTTACAGGTTCCAACCGGGCTCTCCGCAATATGATTCTCGAGATGATAAAGCACTTCACTCTTCCTATATGAAAAATGAAAAAATCCTCATATACTACAGACTTCGCACTTTAGGGGGTAATCTGTTACACAAAAATATCGTCACCTTGATTATTTGCAGTCGGTATAGGCCTATCATCACCTATGCCAGCTTCCTAAGCAAGTCTTAAACCTCAGCTCTTCAAAACAAGCTTGAGAAAAGAGAGAAAGACATCAAAAAAGCAATATAACTCTGGTTCCGCACTTTCTCTTAGCTTTTCCTGCGGGCCCGCACCTTTTGTTCAAGACATCTGTGTACTTATATGCTTTGTATGTAAAGGGGAGGGTGCTTACCCCTGTAAAAGTCAAAAGGCGCAATTTTTATCTTAAAAACTCATCTTGGCTTGATTCTAGAGTTTTCTAGAAGGATTTGTTACGTGGATTGTTCGCTCCAAGTGGTTCATGCATCCCATACAAGGAGTAACTAATCCCTTGTTGAGAGGAGCTATCCCTTTGAAGGAGGACTCTATCCCTTTGAAGGAGGAGCTGGTAACTAATCTCCATTGCACTATAAATTGAGGCATTGGGTCAGTGGCCAAAGAGGTTAGAAGCTGAACTTTTGAGGGTAAATGCTAGTGAAATCAAGACTTCCTATTTGAGCTTAAGAGGAGAGATCACATACCTTTTTGGCCCCATTAGGGAGTGAGTGAAGCTTGTCAAAGTAGAGGAGACTTCTTGTTGGACCCTGGAAGGAGCTTGTATAGCGTCAAGGCAAAGGTTGTAAGGTTATTTTCTTTTGAATTAATACAATCAAACTCATTTTTCTCAACAAGTATCTTATGTTATTTGTTTCATGGACTCCTTGACTTTCATGTTAATTATGTTTTATAATATTGGATATTCAGGTGTTATTTAATTGTTTGCCTTGTTTGTGCTTGCAGGTTTGCGATAAAGGAACTTACTTGGATCAAAGAAGTGAAGGCATCTCCGAAATTGCGTTGGACATGAGGTAGGATCTTACACAAACTTGTTTCCCATTACTTATAAAGTGCATTTAGAGAAAGATAGTGTTTAGTTGGTTTGTTTGTCATTAGGTCTTCATTAGATTCTAGGAAGGTCTGTCTTGTCCGCAAGATCGACTGATTCCGCGTGACACCTCTCTCTTTTGAGTGATGTGTTTTCCACATGAAGGCAGAGTGGTCCAGCTCATAGACCAGCTTTCATTCCCCAGTTCAAACATAGCTAATAGTCAAGTGCCATCTCTAACTGGTCTTTTTGCACAAGGAATGTCTCATTAATCTCCAGTCAATCGACCTGATGAACGCAATTGGTTCGGTGAATGTGGCTAAACCTAGGGTCATGCACCGTGGTCTGCTTCTGCAGGAAAACTTTAGGTATAGGGTAAGTTTCCGCAGAGGATATATGACTAGTATAACACACCTGTCCATTTAGGAAAATGGGATTAGACTGGAATAAGATTCCCTCGTCAAAGGTTAGGTGATTGGAGCTAGAATCACCTTCGTCCATTTCAATGGACAAAGCCAAGGAAGTTCTTTTGTTTACTACGCAGGTGGAACCATCTTGCTAATGCAAGAACTTCTGTATGGTAACCTGGAAACTCTACTTCTCTATACCTAGGGGCATGCAAACCTTTTTGCATGCAAGTGAAAAGTGACCATTTATTTTCTTAGTTTGTAGGTTCTTAACCCTTTAAACTTGTAGGTTGGTCGTTCCTAGCTTGCATAGAGAAAGGCTCTAGAGCAACGTTTCGAATGGGGCAAGCTCCCTAAAAAATGAACTTATCGATGAGACATCCTTATTATGTGACTGGCACGAGCAGTTTTACGCGAATTTCAAGCTCGTTAAAAACTAAACCTGGCAATGAGCATATGTTTCCCCATAGTTTAAGGTCATTAAAAAATGAACCCATCTTTCGATATATAACCATTGCGATTGCATAATCATCAACTTTTGAGCCTTGGTCGTGTTCTTACCATCACCTCCAGTCTTTCTAGCCAATCATACTCTTCCATTTGATTGTTTACCCCTTTTGAGGAACAGCTCTGACGAGTGATTCTATTAGCCATCTTCTTTACACTGCCATGACTGAAAAGTTCCAAACCTTACCTGGAACCAGCTGCTATCCAAAAACATCACTCATTCCTCAAAAAATGAGTCTCCTTTAAGCTCTTTTCATCTGACTCGTAAAATATGAAAAGATTGCCAAGAAATTGGCCTCTCTAGCTCGTTAAATTGATTGGAAGTTCCATCCCTCCTCTAGATTTTAATCTTTTTGGACCTAAGGGATCATTACACAAGAAGATCCAGCGCTTGTCTTGTTCGGCTCATTAAAACTATGGAAAAGTCATCCCTTCCGTATTATTTTATACTTTTTCAGACTTAAGGGATTATAATATGAAAAAATATTACTGGAGTTTCCTTTTCGTCTCTTTTTACACGCTCTAAAATTGAAAAGGACCGAGTTATCTTTGTCATTAAACTCGTTAAAACAATAGCAACAAACTTGTCCATGCAGACAAGAGCGAGTTTCACTATCACTAGGCTTGTTAAAACATAGCGATGGGTTTGCCTGAAGGGAAAGTTATAGAACAAGCATATGTTATCCTCCTCAAGCTTGACAAAAATAAAGAGGTACTGGTCAGCAATGACTAGGGAAAAATTGGGAAGAAAAATTGAAGAAACTTTATTGGTACCAAGTCACTCTTTAACATGATACTTTCACTCCATCACCATGATTGAGTCGGGTTGGGTTATTCCTTTCACCGGTCATATCACCATTGGTCCTCCGTACCATCCTTTTTTGGGGTTAATGCTACCAATCCATTTTAGTGTTGCCGATATGTTCAAGAGAAGTCGCTCAGAGAATTCACCAACTGAGCTTACATCTCATATGTTGCAATACCTTCACACTTCATTCTTTCATGACCGCTACCCTGAACCTTGTATCATCAGATCGTTTTCACCTCCGCAAAATTATTTTCTCCGTTTCGTGTCGTAGATGTGGGATTCATTAAGGCACTCTTACGATGGGTCACTTCTTATTGACATAAGCTCATTATCCAAGAAGTTGACTTAGGAACAACACTTTTAGTACTTTGAAGCTTGCATGCCTCAATGGCAAGTTTCTCACTTCCAGCGACAGGTTTGCATCAATGGCCTTCGACCGGAAGATTTTGTGGGGTGTTCGACATCGACTCATGTATTCGTACCACGTGAATTGTACTACTATACCTTTAGGGTCATCATCATTATCGGTGATTCCTCTCGCGCCTGTTAACAACTTACATCATTGGTTGGTAATCAGGCGATGTCTTTCCATGTTCGACATTAGAACATCTTTTCACATGGATCGACTTGTACTTCGGGTGAAGATTGAACGATTTTGAAGACCCTGGATCTAGTTTCATCCATCCAGGTTGTGATATATTTAGGAAAATAAAGGCATCAAATGTACATCATAGCTGCATAGATAATCATCCAAGCTAAGGGATGATGGCTCTCCCAAAATCATCAGTCTGCCATATAGACGGTTGTCTGTCCAACGTAAATGAAAATGAATTTATAAAGCTGAGCATGGGAATGCCCGCCTCAGCTAGATCATGAAAATATTATGAAGATAATGTATTGTATTGTATCTTATTACAGGTCACCTTCCAGTTCGAAAAACCTTAGATCCTCATGATAAATAATTTCACCCGACATCAAAAGATTTACAACCTCATGCTTTAAGGGGCAACTGTTATAGACATATTTGGGCACTGTAACCCCAATCTCATATGTCCATAAACCAAGGGCTTATAAGCCCCTAAAAGTGTTGCTACACACCCTAAAGGAACAAGGTCAGCTAATTACATCATCTCCCAGAAGTTCTCTCTGAAAAACTACTCAAAACTGGTCAAAACTAGACCATAAAAATTGCTCAATGCTAAGGGTGCAATTCATCTCACCTACTACATGCAGAAAGTGTGATGCATATTTAAAAGCCCTTCTATAGGGTGTGATGAGTGAAAGCAGACAAATGGCAGAGGTAGTTGGCTAGGTGGAAAACCAGAGAATCTTCTAGAAACTGCCCATTTGACACTTGCCTCTCTGAATTCGCCCAGGGATGAGTAAGAGATCATGAAATATCCAAGTGTAACCAAGAACTATAAGAGAAATGACACTAATCAAAAACCCAGAAGCTGACTCACCCACCTGCAAATATCTATATATGGATCCCTCATCCTAGAGATCCAGAGGCTGGAATTTTGTGTCTTGTAAGGAAGTGTTGTTGGTTTCTCTATGGAACATCATAGTGTTGGGTGATCTAGCTTTTCATGAGGTGAAGAGGGATTTCATGCTAGGAAGATGGTGCTGGGTCAGATCAATGGGTTGTAATCCTCTCTTCTACCACTTATATCAATAAAGATATTTGAGTTTTCCTCCATATTCTTGTATATCTGTGAATATTGTATTGATATATGCATTTGTATGGTTAATATATATCTGATCCTATATTGTCTATGGTTATAGATCTCTATGCTTTGATGGTATTATGCTGCTTCGACTCTACAGGTGTTCTTTGAAGTGGGACAAGTAAGGAAGGAATTGCAAAGATCTGTCAAAGGGGAGAGGAAACAAGCAAGGAGGCAAGCGAAAGACTGAGGTTGGTACTCTCTGCTTCTCTCTCATCTATTTCTCATAAAGGTAAACAAAAATGACTTTAGTTTGTTTGTTTCTAAGATAGCTACCTATCTTAGTGGGACTAGCAGCTCTGAATGGACACTAGTTTTCCCGATAACAACATGCACACTAACATAGCATAAATCACACTTAGCTTTAGGATTTTTTTCTAAATAAGACTATTCTATTATTCACATTAAAGGTATACAGTTACAACATGACTAGCATAAGAAACAACGGCCCAGAAGGAAAGGCAGCTTGAAACAAAAAATTGTCCAGAACAGAGAGTTTGGACTAGGCCATGTTATGCAGTCCCACACAGGGGATCCAAAGTTACCCATCTTGGCCCTGCTAAGCTTACAGGCATTACAAAAAACAAGCATATTAACCCTTGACGTAACAGCAGTTACAAAAATTGTCAACATTGGCAAGAAATCCTCAATACTGGGTCGCATAACCTGAGACATAGCTGCTGAGCATGAATTAGGTGCCTGGAGGCCCCTCCACGATCCTGCACCAGCAACCATTAGCAGATCCTGCGCTTGGGCATACTCATTCACTGACGAACCCACGGCCGTTGGCTCCATCACTTTGTCATTAACATTGCTTGTTGGAGTCTCCATAGCTCGCGGGGAGCCAGAATTTGGCACAGGAACTAAGCATGGGTCCCCCTGAGGAACACTGGACTCACCCTCTTCTTGGGCTTCCTCAAGAAAGAGCACCGAGACATGGGTTGTAATCCGAGGACAGTTCAGGGTGCAATTAGAAGTGAATATTTTAGAACCAAAGGAGGGCGAGGACGAGGAACCTGGAGAGCTGGGCTCAAGGAATTGACTTGGCCACAGAAAGCGCCCTCTCCCGCTGTGAGTGTGAGGGTACTGCCCAGAAGTGAATTCACTGGGGGGAGAGAGGGAAGGAGAGCGAGAAGGTTCCCCCCGAGAGGTTCCTCTACGGCTTAACATCCTTTGGTGAGGGCAAGGCATGTCTACAGCGTTAGCACCCTTGTGTGTACCAGAACGAACCACCAGAGACATAGGACTTAGGCCAGACAATAAAACAATCGGACAGGAGCCCAAAGCTTCAAAGAGTGTCAAGTAAATTGACGTAGGTAGCTGCTTCAAGCTAACAGAGCAAGAGCCCAACCAACATGAAATAAGAGACACCTGAAGAAACCCATGGTGGAGGCTGGTTTTAATGCCCATTCCCCTACCTCAAGACGCTCCTGCCATTACTGTGGCATTCATGGGGGTCGAGAGCCAGGACATAATAGAGCGTGTGGAGGTGAATGGTAAATCAAAGTCGCCTGCACAAATTCCTTTAAATAGAACGAAGCCCACCTGCTTGTGATCATCTGGCCACATGTAAATGGCATCTCTGTATAGGGCTGGCAGGTGGCGGCTTTTCTCAGCCCACTCCAGTCCCATCGAATTTAAGGTAGATTTAAACACCCAGATCCGGGGCACACTTAGATTTAGTTAGCCTTAGTAGTTACATACAATTAATCTTAGCTTAGTTACTCTATGTATTGATTATCTCATCAATATTGAGATATTGAATTCATTCTCTCTTCTAATTTATCTTTTTCAATTCTTGCATGTTTATGCAATTATTCTCTAACTAGTTCCTTACCTGTGCTCTAATAATTCTGCAAAATCAATCTTAAAGATGATTTAGATGATATTCAAAGGAGACATATGGAACATACAAGGGAAACTTGTCATCTTGTAAGAAAAATAATGGAAGGATTTGAGATTAAAAAATGTACACAAATGAAAGCTTTCAAAATATTCAAAATGGTATCTTTCCTTTGGTATTTTGAATTTTGAATTATTGTTTTATAATACTAAAGAAATAATGTGATACTATGCCTAAGTTATAAACATGTCAAAATAGGCATCACAATGAATTTTTCTCTAGAACAGAAATGAGGAAAGTTGTAGCTCATT
This sequence comes from Pinus taeda, assembly GCA_000404065.3. Classification (NCBI taxonomy): domain Eukaryota; kingdom Viridiplantae; phylum Streptophyta; class Pinopsida; order Pinales; family Pinaceae; genus Pinus; species Pinus taeda. The sequence continues at coordinate 7,371 of APFE030899560.1, forward strand.
GATAATGACTCGATGATGATCATTGTGATAGTTTTAACGTTGTGGGATAAGTAGTAATTAGAAGTATATGAGGTAAAATATATTGGTACAACTCTTCCTTTTTAGTAAATATGTGAAAACATAAAGAAGTTGGCCAACAATAGATAGCATCATCAATGTGACACTCTTCTCTTTTATATGCAACTATAACAAATTTTAAATGGTTTAAATGTACAAAATTTTAATTGTAGGATGTAATATTTAGAAGGAATGGTCCCATGCTCTAGCATTTATTTTATCACATTGTATCCATTAGATATATTTCTTAATCCAATCTATACCGCCTCTACATCTAAGTATAATAACGTATAATTCAAGAAAGGATGCAATGGGGCTATGCAACTATAAGGGTGTATCATACTTCAAAGACGCTTCAATTTTGCATTAGGATTACCTGATTGGATGGGCACTTTCTAGTGTGATTTTCCTCTAGTCTTCCAACATTTTTCAAACATTATTGTGACTAAAACAATAGCTTGTAGTTTGTAGGGTTGATTTTTTAGCCAATTGAGAGACTGGATAGTGAAGGCCATTTTTCATGGATCCTTTCAAGTGTTGGAAAGGTAGAGGTGGAAAGGCACAAAAGTGACAAAAAGAGAGAGTTGTTTCTCTTCTATTTATCACACAAACTTGAATTGGTTACAATGAACCGAAAAAAGGGTATTTATACTTTTTTACTAACAACTCAAATGATGCTAACTTCAGCATGACAACACTCATTAAATTTAACCTTTCTAAATATAATACTAAACTTTAACTAACATACACTTGACTCAATTAACTCACACTCTAAATCCATACTTCTCTACATGTTGGTGTAATTAGCTATTTTTACCACTCCCCCCTTAATTAAGACCGCTAAACTAAGACATGACTCATGATAGCTCAAACATGTATGCTGATCTAATTTTCATCTAGGCTTACAACACCTAAGTTTCCTCTATGAAGCTCACATACATATTTTTCTAATCGCTTAGTGAATATATCATCCAATTGATCACTCGATTTAGAAAGATTCAAACAAAATTCTGCATTTCTCACAAGCTCTATAAAAAAATGATATCTTGTATCAATATGTTTGCTCTTTTGATGAAACACACTATGCTTAGATACTGCAAGGGATGAGGTGTTGTCACAATAGGCTGTTGTTTATCCTTCTTGTTTCTGCGGAAGTCCATCCAAAATTGTTGGTAACCACACTACTTGGAATGTTATGATGTCACTCCTACATATTCTACTTCTGCTGATGAAAGTGTCACAATAGACTACTTCTTAGATGTCCATGATATCACACCTGAACCAAGATAAAACAAATAATCAAAAGTTCTTTTCCTATCATCCAAACATCCTGCAAAATCATTGTTAGTATATCCAAAAAAATCTTTCTTCTTTGTTCTTCCATAAATTATTCCACAATTTGCAGTTCCTACTATGTATCTTAGATTTATTTTACCAGCTTTCTAATGTGAGTCTTTTTGAGACTCCATAAATCTAGAAATCAAACTAACTCCTTGCATAATATCTGGTTTTGTAGCTGTGAGGTACATAAAGTTTCCAACCAATATTTTAAATAGAGATGGATTGACATCTGATCCTTCATCATTCTTAACTTTCTACCTTTCACTACTAGTGTAGGAGTAGGTTTACAATTTTCCATCTTGAATCTTTTCAACGGTTCTTTTGCATATTGATTTTGACAAATAAAGATCCCTTTCTCTGATTTCTAAACTTCTATTCCAAGAAAATATTTCATAAGACGAATATCTGCCATTTCAAATCCATTCTCCATTGCTTCTTTAAACTCATCTAATTCAAGATAACCATTTTAAATAATATCATCCACATCTAAGAAAACAATAAAAAATTAACCATGTTCATTTACCTTTGTATGCAAGGTGGGTTCAATTTTTCTTCTGCTAAATCCATTCTTGATCATATAACTATCAATTCTACTATACCAGGCTCCTGGTTCTTGTGTGAGTCCAGAGAGCGCTTTCTTCATTATGTAAACTTTGTCCTCATGATCTTCGACTTCATAACCTAGAGGATATTTCACATAGATTTCTTCTTCTAGAATGTCATTCAAGAAAGTTGATTTTATATCCATCTAATACACTTTCCATTGTTCTGTGTTGTTGTTTCTAGCATTACTCTTCTAGTATCCAACCTGGCTACAAGAGAAAATGTTTCTCCAAAGTCTATCCATAGTTGTTGCGGAAACCCTTTTGGTGTAAATCTTGTTATAAATTTGTCAATCTCTCCTTTTTAATTCAACTTTATCTTGTACAATGTTGGCTTGGTGGGGCCTGACCCAGGTTCAGCATTAGTTAACCAAACAAATCCCTACATTACTGGCCCTTTCAGCATTAGCCTGCAGAGCGCGGACTAAAGTCTCACCTGAAGCAGTATGGGGGGATGCTAGAACCAAGTTTCTGCACCCTAAGATGGTTGTGATGTCGTTTTATTCCTTCTATTCCTGCTCTCATACAAGTCATTAAGTTCTAGGGCTCTATTAATCTAGCCCTTTATTCCGCCCTTCAGTACCTCCGTGAAGGGGTACGATTGACCTTCGCGCAGCCCTAATCTGTGGTTTAGGTACTTTTGTGCTACTGAAGAAACACATAGAATAGGTTTCCGATTTGTCCAAAAGTGTCTAATTATCTTACTAAACAATCACAGTTAACACCATGTAAACATATATTCTTGCATTTGATTAACCATCATAATTACATATATTCACACATCACATAAGCATTGTAAATGAAATTCATACACCATATGACAAGATGCATTTAACAGGAAACAAAGACAAAGAATTTGTAGAATGTTTCTCTTTATTGATATCTTCAGATGATTACATACTCTATTGACCCTGAACACACAGTTGTAGGGGCCCGCGCACTCAGTTGCAGACTTCCACCTTAGGCCTCTGTGCACTCAGCTCCAAAGCCTCTACCTACACTATGACCTGAAACTTAGACTTATCTCCTTATCGCTCAAGACTTCTTACTTCTATCAAACTATCTATGACTCATCACAACTAATTAGAGCTTACTTACTTAGCTCTTTTTATACAATCCCATGGTTCGCGGACCATGGGTAGATATTTTACAACCAACTTTACTTTACAAAATAAGAGCGGACAACCCTTTATGACTCATGACACCTTCGTGCTCCATGACCACAAAATGTGGAGACTTTACAACTTTATTACAAAATTTTACCCAAAACATGGGCTTTTAGCCCCAAAGCTGTCCTTGGGGGACCCCGTTCCCAACAGGCCCCCAACACAAACATTGTGACTCTCCCTCGAGTCACTCAACAGGCACGGAGATCTTATGGGATGCTGGGGTTCCAAACGTTCCCCCAAAATTAGATTCACTAATGCTACATTGGTGGAAAATTTCCGGGAATCTGACCCATAAATTTCATCTTAAATGTCGACCACCCGCTCCGTTTGGCTGCATTTCTACCATCAAATCATGAACAGTGACTTTAACGGTCACTTTCCTGTCGACCTACGTGATTTCTCCATGGGTAGTGTAGCTCCTTTTTCGCTACCACGAACCTTGTGACACCTGAGTAGTGTACTTTATAGTCTCGTGCCTCCTTTCACTTGCCTGGAGTGGTAAGACTATGCCACCTTCATATAGTCACATGGTCGGACCACCGATGTATGGCTTCAATCGACTGTTATTCACCTTTCCTGGGAAGGGATCTCCATTCAATTTGACCAGTTGTATCGCTCCTCTGTCGGTAATCTCATTAATGACATAGGGCCCTAACCAGTGCATTATGAATTTCCTTGGAAATTTGTCAAACTTGTTGTCATATAACAAAACTAGGTCATTTACCTTAAAGGTGCACAACTTAATGTGCTGATCATGCCATGCTTTTCACGTTGCTTTTGGACTTGTTGGTGAAATCCAACTACAAATATTTCTTCCTCAAGTTCAACCAATTGCGTGAGCCTCTCCTCCAAGGCTCCGCAATCTTTCATACCCGTGAGTGCCACTATGCACGGACTAGGCACAATGTATTCCATGGGAATCACCACTTCAACCCCATATACAAGCCTAAAGGGTGTTTTTCCAGTCAACTTCTTGCATGTCGTCCGATAGGCCCATAGTACTGTGGGTATGCATAGGTCCCAATCACTTCGTTGAGCATTGCAAACCTTGTTCAGTGCATTCTCCAACACTTTATTGAATGCTTCCACTATCTCGTTAGCCTGCGGGTGATAAGGCATACTATTTTAGTGATATACCTAAAATTCCTCCATCAGTGTGCTGACTGTTTCATTCAGAAAGTGCATGCCGCAAACACTCATAAAGATATTTGGACACCCGAATCACATCAGTACATACTCAAAGAGGAATTTTGTGATGGTCGTGCCTGTGCAATCCTTCATCGGTTGTGCCTCCACCCATCAAGTCAAATACTCTATCACGGTGATAATGTATCTCTCTCCCATCTTCTTCCCTTGGGGCTGAATGGGTTTGAAAAAATCTATCACCCTTTCTCAAAGGGTTGTAATGTCATCTATGGATTCAGAGGTAGATCATCCCTTCACGATGGCCTGTCAGTTCTTTGACATACATCACATGCTCTGCAGTAAGCTTTCAAATCTTGATGGAGGGTTGGCCACCACAACCCTATGCGTAGAATCATATGTGTGGTTTCTCTTCCTACATAATGTCCTCCTACGGTGCCCCCATGAGCATCCACGAGGATACTGCTCCTTTCAAACTCTAGTACATACAGTTGCAATATTTCATTAGACACCATTTTGTACAGATGCTCGACAATGACAAAAAAATTTGTTGCGCGCACCACTAATTCCTTCTTTTGTTGGATGTTGTATCCTTCAGGGTAGTTCTTTTTGTTAGGAAGTGTATGATATCTTCAAAATAACCATTCAGGACATGCACTGCAAATAGTTGCATGTAAGGAAATCCCTCCCCCAAATTAGTGGGCTCTTGCCTTGTTTTGATGTGTGACAGATGGTCTGGTCCCACGTTCAGTCATCCAAGCTTCACAATAACTTCGAAATCATACTCTTGGAATAATAACAACCACCTACATATTCTCCCCCCCAACACAGGCTTATTGACCAAGTATTTCAACACAGAATGATCCGTATACATCTTAAAATGGACACCCAACAAATAGTGTCTAATCTTTTGGAGCACGTATACCATTGATAACCCTTCACGCTTAGTGGTGGAATAATTCTTCTCCGCCTTGGATAACCTTCTACTTTCAAATGCTATAGGATGGTCCAACTCTCCTCCACCAGCCTCTATCAGTACTGCTCCAAGCGCTATACATGACACGTCAAAATGTACATGAAACTCCTTCTTCCAATTTGGGAAGACTGAAATCAGCGCGGTTATCATATTTTCCTTCAATACATCCAAGCTTCTCTTACAATCCTCATTCTGGCAGAATGTGACATCCTTTTTCAACAACTTCTCCATAGGCGTGGTGATCTAGGCATAGCCCTTGATAAACTTTCTGTAATATCATGTATGTCCTAGGGTAGCACACATCTGTTTCACACTCCTCGACACTTCTACATTAATTATCACGACAATCTTCATAAGGTCTACCATTAGTTCCTGTCTACAAACCACATGACCCAACAGGATCCCAAAAGGAACACAAAACATGCATTTCTTCAGATTGAATGCAATCTAGTATCTTCAATAGGTATCTAGCATTAGGCACAAACTTGCCACATGGCATTTCACCAGCCCAAACACAGTCCATTCATCAAATTACACTTCTAGGAACTTATGAATAAATTCCTTGAATGCCGCAATGACTATGCATGAAAAAATCGCAGGCACATTCTTCAATCTGAAATGCATTGCATTGTACTAAAAGCATCCCCACTCAGTTGTGAAGTTCATCTTGCTCCTACCCTCTGGCACAATTTTGATCTAATGGTACCCAGGGAACCCATCAGTGAAGGAATATGCTTCTTGGCCACCTACATTGTCCAACACTTCTTTAGTGAATGGAGTAAGGAAATGATCATATACACAAGCGTCATTCAACTTCCTAAGATCTACACATATCCTTATTTCATCCTTATACTTCTTTTCCTGTACCACCATTGGGCTTACCCAATCAGATTCTTCTATGGGCTTAATGATGCCTGCCATGAGCATCTTGTCTAGATCTAAGCAGACCTTCTCCTTATACTTCGGATTGAGACGGTAAGGTCTTTTCTTAATCGGTTTCACGTTGGGCTTCAATGTGATCTTCATAACACCTAAGTCCCCGATTTTCCCTTTTAAATCCATAAACTTGGTAGGGAACAAATCTTGGTATTTGTAGATAAATTCAGCGACCTTATCCACCGTTGTGTCATCCCAATAATATCTAATCTTCACGAATTTGGGCTTTGCCTCCATATCAATGTTTACCTGTTTCATTTTCAGTGGCATGGTTATATCTAGATTCTCAATCCGTGGTCCTTCAACCTCGCGGTGACTTTCTATTTCAGGGATGTTACTCTTTTGTGAATCCTCATCTTCTTCTTCAGCGATCACGTTATATAATTCCAATGCGTGGCTCAGCTGAGTAGTCCAATTGAGTTGAATCAGGTCCAAAGGATCCTAGGATATCCTAAAGATTGCTGCTTTCAATTCTTGTAGCGCTTCGTCAAAACAATCAAACTCATCTTCAAAGCTGAATGTCATTATGAATCCTTCACACAGAATATCCCTTTCACCTGTACCATGACGGAGTTCTGTTTCTAAGTACCAGTTCATCGGGATGATATCCAAGGTGTGACAGAACAAGTGCACCCATTCAAGTTGGGGCTTTGCTCCATAAGCCTTGACCCATTTTGCTAAGTGCGTGCACAGATCATTCTTCCCGTCATGGCTGTCTATCATTCATACCTTCGACTTCTCAAAGCATGTTCTCATCATCCTTCTACACTCATGCCAATCATCAAAGCTACCCTTGTGTGTACCCCACCACCTTGCGGGCACAGTGCGTAGTGCCCAGTCCAAAGCTTGGAAGCGCTGCTTCTCTGGTACCTCCCTTTCGAATGCATCCAAAAATACGTCTACATCATTCAAGCCATCATAAGTGGGAAGATTTATTACCTCTTACGACACACAGTGTAGCGACTGTGTCATCATGTTACAACTTAGCATGGATAATTCATGTAACTGATTCTGCCAACGTTCTAATTTTTCATCAAAGTCCAAGCTGCATGAACTCTCGCGATCCCATGTAATTTGTCCATCCGCTGTTGGATTCACCCAATCTTGGTCTTGCACTTTTATCTTATAGATATAGTCTAGATAATCATCACTCTCATAATCATGCACTGGTTTAGTATAGCACAATCCTTTAGGAGGATCTAGGGGTACTATTACACAAAGCGATTTCTTCTCAAATATTATCTTTCTCTTCATTAGGTTGATTACATAGTTCATATCAGTAGCCCAATCGATGCCAAGGAGCATATGGTAGCAGCTTCTATCATCCGTAATTTCTATTACTTCAAAGTCATCCAGCGTGCTTGTGCCTTCAATATCTACAGTCATGCCTTGTAGCCACCCCATGGGGATGATCCTTTACTGATTTGCCATCCTTAACTAAATCGGATACAACTGCAGCTCGAGTATTCCCATCCGTTCCTAAGTATGCTTTGGTAGGACATTTGTGTCTAACCCCAAGTCCAAAATAACCCGATCCATTTCATACTCGCCTATCTACACGGTCAACCTCATCTCTCGTCCTGTCCTTGTTTTATGCTTACCAATCTTTTGTACCACGCACGGTTCACCCAGAGTGTTTCTAACACATCTATTTATAAGTTCCTGTAGTCCCTTCATAGCCTTTCTATCATATAACAACGTCATGCAGGTCTCTAGAAAGGTTGTAACCATAGAGGGGTCCATTTCTTGATCAGGATTATTCTTGCTTCCTGAGGTGGAGCCCTCAGCGAAGCTCTTCTTTAATTCCATGAATGTTTCACATGCGCACTCCAAATAAAATTCAGCCTCCTTTGTTGCAGCTTTGTGAACCATGCATTGTCTTCGGGTTGTTTCACCTTATCATCCCCTGTTTCAACTCCACTTTGGAGCATTATATTCGCGTTTGAATCCTCTTCACGAGGCTCAGTCCTCATCATCTGCATGTTCTGAGTCAGCTGAGGTGGTAGTGTCCCTTTGTCATGTATCCCCACTATTAGCGTAGGACAGTCCTCTGTTTCATGATCAAACAAAGTGCAATATTTGAATGAAGGACGTGTTGGGTTAGTGCAATCGTGGGCATAGTATCCTGGTCCTCCACAATTGTAACTGATTAACTGTCCCCGAACTCTGCCAGGTCCTCCTCTGCCTCGGCCTCGTTCGTGCCCCTGAAAGCCTGTTCATGCTATCCCCTCGCGCTGGTCACGGCGCTGCATCTCTACCTGAACCCTATAGGTGGGTGTTCTATCCATCATAAATTCATAAATTTTTCAATTGCGCTCATCATGCGCTACCAACCTACAGAAGTTGCAAAAGCATTGTTGTGGTCTTTGTACAAACTTCTGCAGCAAATGACAGTTATTTATTGTATCTTTTCTTGCTACCTGGCATATAGTGCACCACAATGTAGGCCTCGTGCTTGGTCCTACTTGAGCTTATGACCTAAAAGGCATAGGTCCTCCTCCTATAATATAGTTCACAAAGACTGGGCAATGGTCTTTGTCATGCCCCTAACGCTTGCATTTCAGACACCATACCTCTTTGCAGACCTCTGATCGAACTGTCCTGTCCTACTTCAAACTTTGCATCTCAAGCCAAAGATTTTGCAACTGCACATGGATCTGCTAAACCCCCAAGTTCAGATCCTGCATCGGTGTTTCATGTAGTCTCATCGCGATCTCCAAGGCCTCTGCCTGATTCATTATCTTCTATTGTGATAGCACAACCCTTAGGTGTCACAAGAGTGAAGCAATGAACCATTCGTGGTGCTTGTCGATTTGTTAAGTTCATATTAGCTTTGCAGATTTTACAATTCAATCTTTGATCTAATTCCCAAGGTGTCTTGCTTGGTTTCATCGCAATTTCCTTGAACCCACAATCGACCGTGCCTCGAGTTTAGGCCTACTGAACTCTTTATTTAGCGTGGTCTGGATGTCTGCCACCCCAACGTTTGGGTTATCATTAAATTATTTGATGTACCAGGTTTTATAGACATTTTTGGGCACTTCAACCCCAATCATAAATGTCCATAAACTAAGGGCTGCTAAGTCCCTAGAAGTGTTGCTTCACTGCCTAAAGGAACAAGGTCAGCGGATTACATCATCTCCCAGATGTTCTCCACTAAAAACAGCTTGGAAATGGTCAAAACTGGACCATACTGAATACCCATTGTAGAGGGTGTGATGCATATCACCTTCCCAGTGTAAAGGGTGCGATGCATACTGAATGACCCCTCTATAGGGTGCGATGGTTGGGAATGGACAAATGGCAGGGACAAATTGCGAGGTGGAAGATCATGGAATCTTCCAGAAGCTTCCCCTTTCACACTTGCCTCTCTATTTTCGACCAGGTATGAGTAAGAGATCATCATTCTCCAAGTGGAATTAGGAACTACCAGAGAGAGGACACTAACCAAGACCCCAGAAAATGACTCACCTCCCTACAATCATCTATATATGGATCCCTCATCACAGAGATCCAGAGGTTGGAATCTTGTATCTTGTAGAGAAGTGCTGTTGGTTTTCTGGTGTAAACTTCATAGTGTTGGGTGATCTAAGCTTTACTTGAGGTGAAGAAGGGCTTTCTTGCTGGAGGATGATGCTAGGTCAGAACATATGGTTGTAATCGTCTTGCTACTTTTGATCTTAATAAAGCTATTCAAGTTTTCCTCCATATTCTTGTATGTTTCGTTATATATGCATTTGTATGGTTAACACATATCTGGTCCCGTGTTATTTATGAATATAGATCTTTGTTCTTCAATAGTAGTATGTTGCTATGATTCCACAGGTGCTCTTTGAAGCTGGGCAGACGAAGAAGAAGCGACAAAGATCTATCAGGAAGGAGAGGAATCAAACAAGGAAATCAAGCGTAAGACTAAGGTTGGTCTCCTTTGTTCCACTCTTGTCTATTTTCATAAAGGAAAA
>APFE030899560.1:20474-45196 GCA_000404065.3 Pinus taeda
GAATTGCCTAGAGCTTCGTTTGATAACTTCAGTCCCCTAGCCACAACCTTTTTAACCCATTTTCAGTTATCCATAAGGTACTAAATGGGAACAGAGCTTCTTACCAATTTCAAACAAACGACAGCCACTCACATATCTAATCATATTCATGAGTGGCGACGTCATCATAGAATGGTAAAAACATATGTTCCTGATCAGTTGTTGGCTGAATGGTTTATTAAGTCATTGTTACCTTCTATTACAGAAAATTTCGCAAAGGGAGGAGTCGTCACTGAAGAGCAAGCTATTTCTCGTGCACAATATCTAGACTTGATCTATACCCAGTCTGGCACGCTCTACAATAAAATCCCTTATGCTCCTAGACCATATTTTTCCGTTCCTCCCCCTCCTATATCAAACAAAGACTCTTATACCGGCAATGGCGTGATAGGTAGGACTAACACGAAAACCATAAAGGCTATGTCAAAGAAATCTCGTACAATTTCTAGTCAAAATACAAATGACAAACTTCTTGCCTCGGAGGTTAATGCCTTGTCGACTGACAAAGGCAAAGAACCAAAGCAAAACCAGGAGGCAAGAAGAAAAAGAAAGTGAAAAAGAAGAAAAAAGAGGAGTCATCTCCTAATAAATGTTCTGCAAACCCTTCTGGGCAAAGGAAACCTCCTTCAGGGTGTCAGATATCTGATGAGGATCATTGAACAAGAGATTTTCTATATAAAGTTGAGCTTAGAAAATTGCTCAAGAATTCAAAAACTTGAGCGGTATTGACTGATCCATTTCCAAACCCAGGAATAAATCTAGTTGCTAGCAACAATGCTTCCCCATCCCGAGTGCTTATGTTGTCCATTTCAGAACAAAAAAATGATGCTTTGATATTGACAAGGAATCAAGATTATGGAAATCCACAAATGTCGAACAACAAGGCTACAGATCAACCTAGTAGTTCGACAACAACTTCGACCGAAGTTGTGCCACCCATCATTCCTGAGCTAATGATAAAGCCACCAAAGGGAGTAGTACACAAATCGACATTTAATCCTTGTGCTAGAGTAGCACAACATTATAATACAGTGTAGGGTCTGGCCCAATCGCCGTCCGCTATGTCGACACTTGAGGTACTGCAAAATTGCCCCTCCCAAAAGCAGGCTTTATTATTAGCGATAGATGGGATTGACCCAGCAGATTCCAACCTTGTGGCCTTTAATCACAAAGGATATGACCCTCATTTACCAGCTCAACTAGATTTCCTTATTCAAGTGAAAGCCCTCAACAAAACTGTTCATTGAACAATTATTGATGAGGGGGCATCTACATGTATTATGTCAATGAGTTGTTGGAAAAATTTAGCCTCACCACCCTTGTCGTGATCATCAATGACGTTAAAAGCATTTTATGGGCGAACATATACTCCATATGGGATTTTAAGTAACTTGCAAGTCGAACTAGGGGGAAAAATAGTAGAAATTGATGTTGAAGTTATCGACGGAAACCTTGATTACAACATCTTACTGGGAAGGCCCTGGATATATGCTATGGGTGCCATTGTGTCGACGCACTTCAGAAAGATTGCATTTCCCTTCCAAGAAGGAATCACAGAAGCATTCCGATGATCCAAAGAAGCTCTCAGTTGCTTCAAAATATCGGAGTAGGCCTCCTAAAAGACCCTTCCTTAATGGGGAATTTTGCCCTTCCGCCTTCGAGTAAGCTGGCAGAAGTGGCCACAGTGGAAACCTGTCGCATGAGATCTTCTACATCAACAAAAATGAAGAAGAACTCAAAACATTTTGATAGTGTGGATCATCGCGAGGCATTACCTCCAAGCCCTACCATAGCTACATCATCTGATGATCAATTCAGTGATGTTGTAAATTATGTACTGGGGGCATTGGAACCAGATCTTTCCTTCATAACCCCTTATGAGTTGTGATCAAAGGTTGCCATGAGGATAGTTATTTTACTGTGTCAACCTCATTAAAAAATGAAACAACTCCCTTTCCAAATCGAGTCTTTCAAATATCTTGAAGGTAAACCTTCATTCAAACCATGAAGTTGAATGAAATGAAGCTTGGGGGGAATGCACCTCGATTTGCATTATTATGCTGGGGGCATGTAAACTTATCACGAGCAGTGTTGTCGTTGGGTTCAAGCTCATTAAAAAATAAACCTGCCACGAGCAGTTTTAGTGCATAGTTCAAGCTCGTTAAAAAATAAACATAAGTCATGAGAAAATTTTTCCCTCATAGTTTAAGCTCATTAAAAAATGAACCGGTAAATAACCATTGTGAATGCCTTATCGCCAGCTTTTGAGCCTTGGTTGTGTTCTCATCATCAGCTCCACTCTGTTTTTAGCCGATCATTCACCCCCATATGATTGTTTACCCCTTCGAGGAACATTTGTGAAGAGTGATTCTATTATCCATCCTTGTGACACTACCATGATTGGAAAATTCCAAACCTTACCTGGAATCACCTGCTACCCGAAATCATCACTCATTCCTCGAAAACTAGTCTCCTTTAAGCTATTTTCAATTGACTCATAAAATATGAAAAGTTTTCTGAGCGATTAGCCTCTCCAACTCGTTAAAGTCATCGAAAGTGTTATCCCTCCTCTAGATTTTAATATTTTTGGACCTGAGGGATTATTACACAAAAATATTGAGCGCTTGTCTTGTTCGGCTCATTAAAACTATCGAAAATTCATCCCTTCTATATTATTTTACTCTTTTTCGGACTTAAGGGATTATATAACGAAAAAAATCTTTGGAGTCTCCTTTCCATCCCTTTTAAACTCTCTAAAATTGAAAAGGACCGAGTTATCTTTGTTGTTAAACTCGTTAAAACCGAATAGTGACAAACTCGTCCAAATGGATGAGAACGAGTTTCACTATCGCTAGGCTCGCTAAAATATAGCGATAGGTTTGCCCAAAGGGCGGATTATAGAACAAGCATATGTTATCTTCCTCAAGCTTGAAAAAAATAAACAGGTACTGGTCAGCAATGATTGGGGAAAATTGGGAAGAAAACTTCAAAAAGCTTTATTGGTAGCAAGTCACTCTTGAACATGACACTTTCCTTTTGCATCCAAGCCGAGTTGGGTTGTTCTGTTCACTGGTCATCACCATTGGTCCGTCACACCATCCATCTTTGGGGTTAACGCTACCAATCCATCGTCAGTGTCACCAATATGTTCAAGAGAAGTCATTCAGACAATTCACCTGTGTCTCACCCACTGTAATACACTCATGCTCCATTCTTTCATGACCGCCACCCTGAACTCTGTATCATCAGATCATTTTCACCTCCAAAATCATTTGCTTCATTTCGTGTCGTAGATGTGGGATTCATTAAGGCCCTTTTACGATGGGTCACTTCTTATCGGCATCAGCTCATTATCCAAGAAGTTGACCTAGGGACAACCCTTTCAGTACTTTGAAGCTTGCATGCCTCAATGGCAAGTTTCTCACTTTCGGCAACAGGTTTACATTAATGGCCTTCAACCGAGAGATTTTGCGTGGTGTTCGACACCAAGTCTTTTTTCACACCATGTGAATTGTACTGTAGTACCTTGAGGGTCATTGTCATTATTGGTGATTCCTCTCGCGCCTGTTAACAACTTACATCATTGGCTAGTAATCAGGCGATGTCTTTCCATCTTCGACTATAGAACATTTTTCACATGGATCGACTTGTACTCGGAGTGAAGATTGAACGAGTTTTGAAGACCTCGGATCTAGTTTCATCCATCCGAGCTGCGATATATTCAGGAACATAAAGACATGAAATGTACATCATTTCCAAACAGATGATCATCCAAATCAAAGGATGATGAGTCCGAATCATCAGTCTACCACACAGAGGATTGTCTATCCTATGTACATGAAAATGAATTTATAAAGTTGAGCATGGGAATTCCCACCTCAGCTAGATCATGAAAAAATGTTGTCAATATAATGTATTGTATTGTATCTTATTATAGGTCACCTCCCAGCTCGAAAAAACTTTGGATCCTCATGGTAAAGCATTTCACCCGACATCAAAAAGATTAACGACCTCATGCTTTAGGGGGCAACTGTTATAGACATTTTTGGGCACTTCAATTCCAATCATAAATGTCCATATACTGAGGGCTCCTAAGTCCCTAAAAGTTTTGCTTCACTGCCTAAAGGAACAAGGTCAACTGATTACATCATCTCCCAGAAGTTCTGCACTAAAAACTGCTCAGAAATGGTCAAAACTAGACCATATTGAATACCCAGTGCAGAGGGTGTGATGCACATCACCTTCCCAGTGTAAAGGGTGCAATGCATACTGAATGGCCCCTCTGTAGGGTGCAATGGTTGGGAATGGACAAATGGCAGGGACAAATTGTGAGGTGGAAGATCATGGAATCTTCCAGAAGCTTCCCCTTTGACACTTACCTCTCTGTTTTCGACCAGGGATGAGTAAGAGATTATCATTCTCCAAGTGGAATAAGGAACTATCAGAGAGATGACACTAATCAAGACCCCAGAAGATGACTCACCTCCCTACAATCATCTATATATGGATCCCTCATCACAGAGATCTAGAGGATGGAATCTTGTATCTTGTAGAGAAGTGTTATTGGTTTTCTAGTGTAAACTTCATAGTGTTCTAAGCTTTACTTGAGGTGAAGAAGGGCTTTCTTGCTGGAGGATGATGCTGGGTTAGAACATATGGTTGTAATCCTCATGCTACTTTTGATCTTAATAAAGCTATTCAAGTTTTCCTCCATATTCTTGTATGTTTACTTATATATGCATTTCTATGGTTAACACATATCTAAACCTGTGTTATTTATGAATATATATCTTTTTTCTTCGATAGTAGTATGTTGCTATGATTCCACGGGTGCTCTTTGAAGCTGGGCAGACGAAGAAGAAGCAGCAAAGCTCTATCAGGAAGGAGAGGAATCAAACAAGGAAATCAAGCGCAAGACTAAGGTTGGTCTCCTTTGTTCCACTCTTATCTATTTTCATAAAGTAAAACGAAAGTAGACTTCACTTGTTTGTTTCTAAGATAGCTACCAGTCTTAGTGGGAATAACAGCATCCGAGTGGACACTATTCCCGGTAACACGAGGTTAGTGCGCGATCCTACTAGGCACTAACCAATGTTTCCTTCTTCATGTGATCATCTGTAACGCCCAAAACTTCCCATACATCTTTCACGAAAAACCATAACTGGTATGGGTCCTCATTTCCCAAGCCTTTAAACAAAGGCATCTTCACTGAATTTTCCATGCCGAATTGCGATGGAGCTGGAGGTGGTATGGGCAAAGTCGCAGGTGATGGTAGTGAAGTTGGAGGTGGTGTGGGTGGAGGTGGCATTCACAGGAATCCTTGTCTTATTAACTGAATAGTACTTAGCAGAGTAGCCTACGCTACTCCCTCTTCGTCACCTCGTGGAGGTGAAATTAATGGTCTATATTCGAGACCCTTTCTTCCTGCATTCCTGTAAGTATTTCCACTTTGCGTAGTCCCAAACATCAAGGTAACTGCACAACCCATTTTTCGCACAATAACATCTTAATATAGGTATTCAAAGACTTCAAGTACTTACCTCGTGGACCTTTGAAAATAATTCACTCTACCTTGCTATAGCTAACTGAGGTATCAACCATGAATTCAATCACAAATCCTCCTATGATGCAATCGAGCCAATGATCTACAGTGTGCGTAATCTTATCCTTGGAGGCTTCCAATCTTTATACTAACTTTGGGGTCCAGACAATAAGACCGTCAACTCTCCACCTTCCTTGGCTATCCGCTAGCTTCGTGATCCACTTGTATAGCTCAACCCAAAAGGAACAGGAAAATATCTCGTGGATCTCTATATATAGGTACCTATCCAACCATTGTTCCTTTGTCAATCACGGATTTTTGTTCTCCTGCGCCACAAATTCGTGGATCTTCCTATCCAACTAGTCTTCGATCTCTTTCATAGTTGGATTCCAGTGATATGACATCACACGTCTCTTATGTAGATTCTGGTCCTGACAATGGAACCACTTGTTGGCTTGGTGGGGGCTGACCCAGGTTCAACGCTAGTTAGCCAAACAAATCCCTACATTACTAGCCCTTTCGGCATCAGCCTGCAGAGTGTGAATCAAAGTCTCACTCGAAGTAGTATGGGGGGATGATGGAACCAAGTTTCAGCACCCTAAGATGGTTTTGATGTCATTTTATTCCTTCTATTCTTGTTCTCACGCAAGTCATTAAGTTCTAGGGCTCTGTCATTCTAGCCCTTTATTCCGCCCTTTAGTACCTCTGCGAAGGGGTACGATTGGCCTTCACACAACCCTAACCTATGGTTCAGGTAATTTCGCGCTGCTAAAGTAACGTATAGAATAGATTTCCAAGTTATCTTTACGTATTTAATTATCTTACTAAACAATCACAATTAGCACCACGTAAACAAATATTCCTCCTGGCTTTCTATTAACCAACATAATTACATATATTCATGCATCACATAAGCATTGTAAATTAAATTCATAAACAATATGACAAGATGCATTTAATAGGAAACAAAGACACAAAATTTGCAGAAAGTTTCTCTTTATTGATATTTTCAGATGATTATAGAATCTATTCGCCCTGCGCACACAACTACAGGGGTCCATGCACTCAGCTGCAAACTTCCACCCCGGGCCTCTGTGCACTCATCCACAGAGCCTCTACCTACGCTATGACCCGAAACTTAGACTTCTCTCTTTATTGCTCAAGACTTCTTACTTCTATTAAACTATCTATGACTCATCAGAACTACTTAGAACTTACTTACTTAGCTCTTTTTATACAATATCATGGTTCACAAACCATGGGTAGATCTTTTACAACCAACTTTACTTTACAAAATAAGGGTGGAAAACCCTTTATGACTCATGACACCTTTGCGCTCTGCGGCCACAAAATGCGGAGACTTTACAACTTTATTACAAATCTTTACCCAAAACATGGGCTTTTAACCCCAAAACGCTCCTTGGGGGATCCTGTTCCCAATATACACCTATTTCACACCAATGATATTCTTATATTTTGGAAAATCAACAAAGTCCAAAGTATCTTTCTTTTTTATAGATTCTATTTCTTACCCAATTTTCATCTTTGATATCTTTTTCAAATGACGAAGGTCGAAATGACAACAATGCAAAATTTGAACTAACATTCAAATCATCATAAATATCTTACAGAATTCTCACTTTTCTCTTACCAATACTTGATTCATCACTTGAGTGATAGCTAGGAGTATTCCAATCTTCAGATTTACTTGAAGATCCATTTTGTTCAAAGAATCTTGGAGTTGTTTCTGGCATGAATTTGTTAGGTTTCTTCTTCTGTGATCCCTGTTGCTCATTTTTAGCTAAATACTATTCTTTCATGAGTGGTACTCTTGCATCAACTATTTTGTCTACATTCCCATTCCATGAATCTTGTTTTTTGAACGCAACATCTCTGCTAATTATAGTCCTCTTGGTGACAGTGTTATACAATTTATAAGCTTTTGATTGCTCACTATAACCAATAAATATGCATTTTTAACTTTTATCATCTAACTTCCCTCTTAGTTGTTCAGGTATACGTGCTTATGCTGCACATCCAAACACTCTAAGATGAGATACACTACAAGTCATACCTGACCATTCTTCCTGTGGTACTCTATTCATTATGATCTTTGTAGGAGATCTGTTTATCACATAAACAGTGCATGCAACTACTTCTGGCCAATACTCATTTGACAATTTTATTCATTTCAACATGCTCCTTGACATGTTCATAATTGTTTTGTTCTTTCCCTATGCTACACCATTCTACTACGGTGTGTGTTTAGTTGTAGACTCCCTTCTGATTCCATGTTGTTTTCATTAAGCATGGAATGACTTCGAATCATATTCTCCACCACCATACAATCTCAATACTTTGATGTGACAATCATTATTTTTTTCCACTAGGGCTTTAAATTATTTGAACTTTTCAAAAGTATCAGACTTCTACTTCAAATAGATAAATCCATCCATTTATGCAAAATCATCAATAAACGTGAGGAAGTAATAATTCCCACCAATCAACTATGTCTACATGGTCCGCACAGGTCTATATGAACTAACTTTAGTGGTTGATTTACCTTGTATCTGATTCCTTTAAGAAAACTTTCATGGCGTTTCTTTCCCAAGATACAACATTGAGAAGCACTAAAGGGTTCTTTGATTGAAGGTAATCCTCTAACCATTTATTCCTAATAGAACAATATTAACCCAAAGAAATGAAAATGTCCAAATTATAAGTTCCATAACTAATAATTATTAGAAAATGCAACCATAAAAGAACTGACCTGATCTATGTAATTTATTATCAAATGAAAGAGTATGTTCCTTGTCATTTGCACCTTTGCTATTAGTTTATTTCTTGAGGGATTGTTAGGTCCCTATAATACTAGTGATTCCCCCATTATTATTGTCATTTTATCCCTTACTGTTATTGTTGTGCCCCTATTGTCCCCATATTGTTATTATTATGCCTCATAGAAGCCCCATATTGTTATGTTTGTGTCATTATATTATTATTGTTAGGTTAGCTTGGGTTATATTATGACCCCTTAGACTCCTATATATAGAAAGGAGCTTTTGTCATTTGTATCATCCAAGAATTGTTCATTTGTATATTTTAAAGGAGGCTGCCCCCTCGAGGAGGCTGATTTTTAAGTCGTTGAGCTATCTTTTCTATCATTTTTGTGAGCTGGTTTCATAACATTTGGTTTCAAAACTTGGATTCTAGGGTTTTGCAGCTCCAAACAAGTCATTGTTGAATTTTCACTATAAATTGCTTCTGCGATGTTTCAGAAGCTAAAAAAAAAACCTTTTAGCTGCAATCTCTCTGAACCTCAGGTGTAAATTTTAGATCTTTTTTCACTATATTTTCAGAGATATGATCCAAGGAAGTTAGGGTTTTTGCAGGATACCGAATTATATCTCAAATCGGTGACTTGGGGAAAATCATCATAAATTTGTTTCTCATCATAAGATTGAACTTTTATAAGAAGTTATAGAAAGAGGGCAGCCTGTAGGTTTCTATGTATTGGTTGCAAGTCTGAAGGCCAAAAACGTGACATGTGGCACTTCATACAAGCTCGCTCTAGTGAACTAGTCTATAATCAGGTCATCGTGGGCGATTTGTCACAACCCTTCATTGGAGAATCCAATCTTGATCAGAATTATGATGTTAGAAAGAAGACTCAGAGGATTGCCATATGAAGAAATTTTAAAACTTAGAGATCCCAAATTATAGAGATACATCAAATTCAATATTGAGCTCTTACAAAGTGAAAAAAGGTGTGTAGTTTTAAAATTTTGTGCATAAATTTGGGTTGAAAAATTAGTTTGAAGGAATTAAAAGGGCATAATGAAGAATTATTATCATTAATTGATGCCCTGAAGAAAGAAAATGGAAACACCTAATAAGAAACCTGAAATATCTAGCATGACTCATGAAGAAGAGGAAGAAATGCAACATGATATATCAAAATTATGAGACCAAGTCCAAAAAAATTCACTCTCACAAAAAGAAACAGAAGTGAATATGGATGGTTTAAAGAAAGACATAGAAGCTAAGATGTAGTGCGTGGAAGCTAAGATGGATGGTTTGAAGAAAGGCATAGCAGATAAGATGAATGATGTGGAAGCTAAGATGGATGGTGTGGAAGCTAAGATGGATGATTTAAAGAAAGGCATGGAAGCTAAGATGGAAGATTTGAAGGCAGATTTTACAAATTTTCTACAAGAAATGCTTACTAATGGTGAAAAGGTAGTAAAGGAAACTCATGATGAGAACAAAATAAATGTTAATCATGATTTCATAGACTCTAGCATTGGATCGAAGACCCACCATGTTCCAAAGATCGATATGAGGATGTTTGATGGCAAGGATCCTGTAACATGGATACTATAGATGGAGCAATTTTTCGATCTCCATAATGTGGAAAACACACAAAAGGTACGCATTTCAACTTTATATTTGGAACCAAATAAGTTTGTATGGTATCGATGGCTTTTCTCTCATAAACAAATTGTCACTTGGTCTATTTTTACCGATGAAAAGGTAGCACATTATGAGGATACAAAAAGCAACACTTTTTTTAGCCAATTGATAAATCTCAAACAAAAGGGTTCAATGATGAAGCACATTGAGGATTTCCACAAATTGAATATAAGGGTAACATATATTCTAGAGGAGCATAGGATTGATGTGTTCATAGGGACTTTAAAGGATAACATCCAACATGAGGTTCACCTTTGGGAACCTGATTCATTGAAGGCATTCAGGTTGGCAAGAAAAATGGAAAGAAAAATTATGGCAACAAGGAAACCTACCACTCACAATCATAAAGATGGAAGTGTTGTTTCCCCTAGCCATCCAAAACCTACAAGGTTGACACCACAACGATTGGAAGAAAAAAGAGAAAAGGGGCTTTGTTACAGTTGTGATAGAAAATACACTAAAGGCCATAAGTGTGCTAAGAAGAAATTATTTTACATAGACTGTGAAGAGGAGGAATAAAAGGAATAAGAAACATAAAAAAAGAGGATATACACCAAGAACAAACCCTATAGAAATAAGAAATGAATCCAACCATATCTTGTAATGTATTGGCTGGAATTACCACACCTTAAATTATCAAGATAGAAGGGCATATCAAGAAGAAAAAAGGTAATAGTGTTGATTGATTTGGGCAATACCCATAATTATTCATTGTAAGATAGCCAAGGAATTGAATTGCTTCCTATATCCAGCATCAAAGTGTGAAGTGATGGTTGCAAGTGGAGGAATCATAAATTGCTTAGGAAAGTGCCATAATATTAAGCTATCCATGGGAGAATATGTATTGAATAGCCCCATCCAATGGGTGGTGCTAATGTTTTACTAGGATTCTAATGGATACAATCCTTGGGTACAATAGCTTTTAATTTTCAAGAACGTTTCATGAAATTTTCTTCAGAAGGGAAGGAAGTTGAATTAAGGGGTATCACAGGGAAATTGGGAAAAATAATCAACTCTAACAGAATTAAAAAGCTTCTAAAGAATGAAAAACGAGTCATAATTGCACAATTATGTTCACTAGAGGTTCCCACATCGAAATAATCTATTTCTCCAGATCTCCAAAAAGTCTTGGACAATCATTCCAAGGTATTTGAGACTCCCAAAGGCCTCCCACCTATTCATGATTATGATCATGCTATTCATTCGATTCCAACAAGTGTTCCTCCAAAAATCAAGCCTTACAGATATCCCTATGCCCAAAAGAGTGAAATGAACGTATGGTTGTAGAAATGCTAGAAGCTGGTATAATTCAACCTAGTTAGAGTTCTTTCTTTGCTCCAGTAGTATTGGTTCACAAGAAGGATAGATGATGGTGCATGTGTCCAGATTATAGGGAGCTCAACAAGCTCACTATTAAAGATAACTTTCCTATTCTTTTCATTGATGAATTATTGGATGAATTGCATGGATAAATTTACTTCACCAAGTTTGATCTTCATTCAGGATATCATCAAATCAGAATGAAGACTTAAGGCATTCTGAAAACAAAATTTATAACTCGTGAGGGTCATTATGAATTTTTGGTCATGCCTTTTGGCCTTACAATTTCACCTTCTACATTTCAAGGTTTGATGAGTTCCATTTTCAAACCCTTCGTTAGAAAATTTGTGTTATTATTTTTTGATGATATACTAATCTACAACAAGTCTTGGAAGGATCATGTTCAACATGTTGATAGGGTTCCCAAACTATTGGACGAGAAACAATTATATGCAAAAAGCTCCAAATGTTTCTTTGGAGTACAAGAGGTGGAATATCTGGGTCATATTGTATCTCATGGAGGTGTTAAGGTAGACCCCAGAAAAATTAGAACCATTAAAGAATGGAAAATCCCCACATCCATAAAACATCTACGAGGATTTCTCGGGTTGACAAGGTATTATCGCAAGTTTGTTAAGAATTATGGGAGAATAGTAGCACCTCTAACAACATCATTGAAGAAATATGCATTTTCATGGACTCTAGAATCAACAAAGGACTTTGAACATCTTAAACAGGCAATGTACCAAGCTCCTGTCTTAGCTACACTAGACTTCACAAAAACCTTTATTATGGAATGTGATGCCTTAGGAAATGGAATTGGTGTTTTTTTAATGCATGAAGAAAGACCCATTGCATTTGAAAGTCATCCAATATTCAAAGGAAAGTGTTTACACAAATCTATTTATGAGAAGGAAATGTTGGCAATACTATATGCACTTAAGAAATGGTGACCCTACCTAATGGGAAGACACTTCAAGGTAAAAAAAGATCATGGCAGTCTTAAATACTTCTTAGAGAAAACATTATCTTCAGAAGAGTGGAAAAAATGGGTCACGAAGATGTTGGATTATGACTTTGAAATCATCTACAAGAAAGGGAAGCAAAATGTTGTGGTAGATGCACTCTCAAGAAAGGATGAGGATGTGGAAGCATTTCTTTGCGCCATTTCTATTATCCAACCAGATTGGATAAACAAAGCAAGGGATGAATGGAAGAATGACGAAGAAGTGTGGAGACTCATTCAAAAGTTACAACAAGACCCTTGTACATCTGATACATTTAGCTGGAAAAATGATTCGTTATAGTATAAAGATTGGTTATATCTATGTAGTAATTACCAACTCAAACAAAATATTCTTATGGAATTGCACACCTCTCCCTTAGGAGGGCAATTAGGATTTTTAAAAACTTACCACGGGGTTAAGAAGGATTTTTTTGGGATGGCCTTAAATCGGATATTCAAAATTTCGTGGCGGAATGTTTGGTTTTCCAACAAAATAAAGTTGAAACAATTAAGACCCCAGGTTTATTACAACCTTTATCATTTCCAAGCCAACGTTGGGAGGATGTTTCAATGGATTTTATAACAGGTTTACCCAAGTCCAAAGGAAAGAGTTTTATCATGGTGGTTGTTGACAAACTTATCAAGTATGCACACCTTTGTGCATTATCTCATCCAATTAAAGCCAATACAATTTCTACTGCATTTATGGAAACAATTCAAAAACTACATGGAAACCCAAAGATTATTGTAAGCGACAGAGATCCCATTTTCACTGGAAATTTTTGGACAAAATTATTTTTTGTCTTGGTACTCAGTTAGCTCATACCTCATCTTATCATCCTCAAACTAATGGAAAAACGGAGATAATAAACAAATTTTTGGAAGGATATCTTCGTTGATTTGTATCTAATAAACAAACCCAATGGGTCAAATGGTTTCCTCTGGCTGAATGGTGGTACAACACTTCCTTCCATACTACAACAAAAATGACCCCATTTATGGCACTTTATGGATATCATCCACCATCCATCACATCATATTTAAGAGAAAATTCTAAGGTTCAAGTAGTGGAAGATCACATCGAGCATCAATAACAAGTTCTCCAACTCTTAAACGATAACCTCTCCTTGGCACATAATAGAATGAAATAGTAGGCAGATCAACATCGCAGTGAAAGAAGTTTTTATGTAGGTGATTGGGTATTCCTATGGCTACAACCATATAAATAAATTTCCCTGAAGCAAGCTAAGAAGGAAAGTAAATTATCACTAAAGTATTATGGTTCATACAAGGTGTTGCAAAAGATAGGTACTATGGCATACAAATCGAAGCTTCATGCAACTTCCCGAGTGCACCTAGTTTTCCATGTTTCATGCTTAAAGAACATTATAGGTGATAATCTCCCAGTTCAAGCAATACTGCTAGAACTTGATGAGAAAGGAAAAATCATATTGGAACCTGAAGCAGTCAAAGAAAAAATAACTCGACAGCTACAAAATAAATCAATTTCAGAGTATCTTATCAAATGGAATAACTTACCTACTGAAGATTCAACATGGGAGGATGATAATTTTATATAGAAGCATTCAGAACTACTCAAGCATTGAGGACAACACTTTTTTGAACGAGAGGGGCATGTTAGTTCCCTATAATACTGGTGATTCCCACATTACTATTGTCATTGTATCCCTTATTGTTATTTTTGTGCCCCTATTGTCCCCATATTGTTATTATTATGTCCCATTGAAGCCCACTATTGTTATGTTTGTGCCTTTATATTATTATTTTTAGGTTGGCTTGGGTTATATTGTGACCACTTAGACTCCTATATATAGAAAGGAGGTTTTGTCATTTGTATCATCTAAGAATTGTTCATTTGTGTAATGTAAAGGAGGTTGCCCCCTCGAAGAGGCTGATTTCTAAATCATTGAGCTATCTTTTCTATCTTTTTGTGAGTTGTTTTCATAACAGGGATTTTCATATATAACACAATCTTGTCCCTCAAAAGTAACTTTGTATCCTTTCTTCATCAATTGACCAACACTTATCAGATTATATTTTAAAGAACATAATATACCTCTGAAATTGTATTTCGATCCCCTTACTTGGTCACAATGTTGACCACTCCTTTTCCATCTACATCCACGGTCTTGTCAGCCCCCAACCTTACCTTTGTCTTGACTGATTGATCTAGATTTGAAATCATATTCTTGTTGCCAATCATGTAGTTACTGCAATCATTGTCTAATAGTGAAACATGATTAGATGGCTCACGCATGGTATGGCAAACTAGGAACATGGATTCACTATTTTCTATAGTTATATTAGCTCTCTGCTTTCCTTCATAAGTTATCCTCTTCTTGTAATCACATGCATAATGACCAAATTTATTGGAATAATAGCATCTCACCTTTGATTTATCGACTCTTTGACTATTGTTGAATCTTTTTTTGTTGCTTCCATTTTCTTGTTCCCTCTCTTATCTGTCATCTCTTTAACCACCATTTATTTTTCCTTATACTCTGCCTCTCAATATACCTCTGCCTTGACTTTTATCACATGAAATAGAAACCTCACCTTTAAAAGTAGTTTCTAATGAGGAATTTTTATTTCTGTCTATTCTCATCTAATGGGATAGAAGTGATCCCATCAACTCATCAACTATCAACATTGTAAAATCCTTGGTTTCTTTAATATTTGCTACCACAACATCAAAATTATTAGACAAAAAATTGATGACCTTCTCAACTATTGTTTTACCTTCAATCGCATCCCCATAAATCTTTAACTCGTTTACAATAGTCACAACCCGATTCATGAATGAATTGATATCCTCTATTTCCTTCATCTGCAAAATTTCAAAATCTCTCCTAGTATTCTGCAACTTAACGATATTGACTTTGGCCATACCTTTATAGCTCATCGCCAAAGTATGCCATGTTTTATTTGTTAAAGACGTGGTCATGATCTTCTAGTATACTATTTGGTACACTCCTTGTTGGATAAGCTACAATGCTTGTGCATTGTTCTTTTTTGTTATCCTCAATTTCTCTCTCTTTGCATTAGTGAGGGCTCGTTCAACTTCTTCATTCTCAAGTTTTGGAAATCAAATCCTGACATAATCCTAAATACCATGAACTTTTAATGTCATTTCTATCTTAATAACCCACATATCATAATTCTTCCTCACAAATAGTAAAAATTATGAGTAAAAACTTTATGAAACCATATTTAAAATCTCCTCTTCAAATAATAATAAAACCTTAAAAATTATACTTTTGATAATAAAAAAATTATTGATTAATACACCACTTTTTCTTTAACAAAAAACCAAAAAAAAAAGACTTTTCAAAACCACTTTATTAAAGGCTCATTTCAGAAAGTTTTTAATAATAAAAAACTTTAAAACACCTTAATAATTAAATTTAAGAATCACTTTAAACTTTTGAAGCCTTTCGTATCTAAACCTTCACGGTATATGAAATATTAAAAAAAATTAATCAAAACCTTTTTGAAGTTTGACCTTGCTAATGAGGTGTGCTGGTTCTTGAGGTCCTGTGCTAACTTTCTTACCATAAGGAATGGGCTCGTTAGTGCTCTAATGCACTCGACTTAGCCCTTATGCATTATAACGCCTTCACTACAACTGATAGGGTGTGTTACAGCTGTACATTCAAATAAAAACTATTTTTATTGTTTTATATTGATTTTTGTCGATTGTCTTAGATCTCTCACTCATCAACTAGAATCTCACTCAATACCAATTTATGGGAAAGGTATGGAGAATTTATTAGAATCTCACTCGATACCAATTTATTGGAAAGGTATGGAGAATTTATTGGAAAGGTAAAGGAGAAAAGATACAAAATTGAAGCACAAAAACAATATGAGATGTTGCTCTTTTATTGATCAGTACAAACTCTTGAATTCATTACAATGAATCTAATGATGAGTGTTTATATTTTTTAACTGATGATTTAATTGATTGTATCTTCAACATGAAAACAATCACTGAATTTAACCTTTCTAAACAGAATCTTGAACACGAACTAACCCACCCTTTCCTCAATTAACTGATAATCTAATTGTAGACTTCTTTACATGCGGGAATGATTAGCTATTTTTAATACTAAGGGAACATTAGAACTATGTGTTAACAAATCATCTACTGGAAATGATTTTTAATCACTTGTTCCTCCAGGGAACCATTTGCGCTGACATCAGTCTACCCCACTGAGTCGTATCCACCTTCAGATATTCCATATAAGTTGTCAATCTGTAACTATATTCCCTTCAGTCTGCTTCTTTTGTACCTTCTCCCACCTCCTTTGTAGGTTGTTCTTCTATATCCTTACCAACAATAGGGCCAATGCCCACTCGAATCCTTTGTTCGAAACCTGAATGCTTGAGAGAAGAGTATACATATCAGAAGAAGAGGGTGCCTTGTGGAGTGTGCACGTTTCTGAGGATAAAGTGCGTGAAAGGTTGTATGTACTCCCCTTAATTTTGCTCTAACGAGCCGGGGGCACCCCATTTCGGTTCTATACATGTGGTCTTTGGAGTGAACAACTTCTCTAAGTTGTTAATGCACATGCTCATTCAGTGATGATATGATGCAGTAGTGAGCATATTGTATGAAGCAAAGGATTGGCTTCGGGATCCTATTTACGGTTGTGTTCAACATATTTATGCCCTTCAGAAAAAGTAGGTGTATTAATTGCAATGGAACTCCATCTTTAGTTTCATCCTATGCGAGTGGATTCCTTTAGATGTTGCATTTTAAAGTAAGGAAGCTTCTTCATACAACCATTATTTTAAATATTTAATATGTAACGATTTATGAGATGTATGAAATCAAATTTTTAATCACAGGTTGTGAATTTGAAGGGAGAGTTGGTTGTTGTTGTTGGATAGGCAAAGGAGACAAGACATAATTTCACAAACAAAACACGAGCTGTGGCTCTTCTATTGATCACACAAAACTTGATAATTACAATGAACCCAATGAAGGGTATTTAACATTTTCAAACTAGCGACTTGCCTAAAATATCTTCAGATGCAACCGTATGAAACCACACACTAAAAGTCGTCTATCACTTAACTCGACTTGACTGAACACTCCAACACTCAACCCTTAACACTTAGTTAATTGAATCTCTAATTTTAGCCAACTCATCATGTGAGAGTAATTATTTTAATTTAGTACTCTCCCTTAATTACAATCACTAAACTAAAACATGAATCATGACAACTCAAACATGCCTGCTGGTCTATGTCTCATCTAGGCTTACAACACACAAGTTTCTTCTATGAAACTGAAATACATCTTGTGCTAATGACTTAGTAAATATATCATCCAATTGATCACTAGATTTACAAGGCTTTAAGTGAACTTCTTCATTGCTCACAAGTACTCTAATAAAGTGATATCTAGTATCAATATGCTTGCTCTTCTAATGAAACACACTATTCTTGGATAGTGTAATCACTGAGGTGTTGTCACAATATATTGTTGTTGATCCTTGTTGTTTCTGCTTGAGTCCATCAAATACTCTTCTTAACCACATTGCTTGACATGTTGTTTATGTTGTTGCTACATAGTCTTCTTCTGCTGATGAAAGTGTCATAATGGGTTTCTTGTTAGATGTCCATGAAATCACACCTAAACCAATATGGAACATAAAACCAGAAGTGCTCTTCCTATCATCCAAAATTCCTACAAAATTAGTATCTGTGCATCCAATCAGATCCTTCTTTTTTGTGCTTGCATACATTATGCCACAATCTCTTGTTTCTGCTATGTATCCCACAATTCTTTTTCCTACACTCCAATGTGTGTCTTTTGGAGTCTCCATAAATTTGGAAATAAAAATCACTCCTTGCATGATATCCGGTCTTGTAGCTGTGAGATACATGAGTCTGCCAACCAATATTTTGAATAGAGTTGGATTGACATATGATCCTTCATCATTCTTTCTTAACTTTGTAATTGTTGCAATTGATGTAGGGACAGGTTTGCAATTTTCCATCCTGAATATTTTCAAGAAATTTGGCATATTTATTTTGACAAATAAAAATTCCTTTTTCAGATTGCTCAACTTCTATGCCAAGAAAATATTTCATGAGACCAAGATCTGTCATCTAAAATTATTTCATCATGGATGCTTTAAATTCATCTAACTCAAAATCACTTGTAAATATCATGTCATCAGCATATAAGAAAACAATCAAAATTTGTCCATGCTCATTTACCTTTGTGTACAAGGTAGGTTCAATGTTACTTCTGCAAAATCCATTCTTGATTATGTAGCTGTCAATTATGTTATACCAAGCTCTAGGTGCTTTCTTCAGTCCCTACAGTGCTTTCTTCAACCTGTAAACTTTCTCTTCGTTACCTTGAACTTCATATCTTAGAGGCTGCTGCACATAAATTTATTCTTCTAGAATTCCATTCAAGAAGGCTTATTCCACATCCATGTGATATACTTTCCACTTGTTCTGAGCTGTTGTGGCTAGAATTGCTCTTACAGTATCCAATCTGGCTACGAGAGAAAACATTTCTCCAAAGTCTATTCCTACTTGTTGCAGAAATCATTTTGCTACAAGTTTAGCTTTGAATATGTCAATTTCACCTTTCTCATTCAACTTTATCTTATACACCCACTTTACACGAATGTGATTTTTTTCAATTGGTAAATAAATCAAATCCCATGTATCATTATTTTCATTAGCTTCAATTTCTTCATCCATGGCTTGCACCCAATTTTCATCTCTGTTTGCTTCTTCAAATGAAGAAGGTTAGAATGAAAACAACGCAAAATTTGAACTAACATTGAAATCATAATAAATATCTTTCATACTTCTCATCTTTCTCTTACCATTGCTTGATTCATCACCTAATTGATTGCTAGGAGAATATTGATCTGTTGATCTGTTTGAAGATCCATGCTGCTCAAAAAATATTGGAGTCCTAGTTGGTTTGTCTCTGTTTGGTGTCTTCACCTGTGATTCTTGCTACTCCTTTTTTGCTACATCACCTTCTTCCATCAGTGGCACTTGTGCATCAACTGTTTTGTCTACAGTTCCATTCCACAAATCTTATTCTTTGAACACAACATCTCTGTTGATTATGGTCTTCTTTGTGAGAGGGTTATACAATTTATAAGCTTTTGATTTCTCACTATAACCAGTAAATATACATTTTTCACTTTTATCATCCAATTTGCCTCTTCACTCCTTAGGCACATGTACATAAGCTATGCATCCAAATACTATGAGATGAGATACACTGCAAGACATACTATACCGTGCTTGTTCTGGTACTCTGTTCATCGCACTCTTTGTAGGAGATTTGTCGATCACATAAATAGCACATGCAATTGCTTCTATCCAATACTCATTAAGCAAGTTTCTTCCTTTCAACATACTTCTTACCATGTTCATAATTGTCATGTTCTTTCTCTCTGCTACACCATTCTACTGTGGTGTGTATCTGGTTGTAAATTGTCTTCTGATTCCATGTTGTTTGTAGTAATCATGGAATGGCTTTGAGTCATATTCTCCACCATGATCTGACCTCAATACCTTGATCTGTTGATCACTTTGGTTCTCTGCTAAGGCTTGTAATTCCTTGAACTTTGCAAAAGTTTTAGGATTCTACTTCAAGAATTAAACCCAAATGTTTATACTATAATCATCAATGAAAGTAAGGAAGTAACAACTTCCACCAATTGACTATGTCCTCATAGCTCCACACAAGTTTGTATGCACTAGCTCAAGAGGTTGTTTTCCTTTTTATCCAACACCCTTTGGAAAACTTTTATAGTGTTTCTTTCCTAAGATACAACACTCACAAGTACTAGCAGGTTCTTTGATGGTAGGTAATCCTTTGACAATGTGTTTTTGCTACAACAATCTTAAACCAAAAAAGCACAAGTGTCCAAATTGAAAGTGCCATAACCAATAATCATCAGAACATGCAACTGTAAGAAAACTGAACTGATCACTATAACTCATAATTAGAGGAAAGAGTCTATTCCTAGTCATGCACCTTCTTTATCATCTTCTTACTTGGGGCCTTGTCATATATAACACGTTCTTGACCTTGAAAGATAACTCTATATCTTTTCTGTGCCACTTGATCAACACTTATCAAATTATGTTTGAGACTAGGAACATAATATAACTCTAAGATTGTCTTCGGCTCCCCCTGCGGGGTTAGAATGTTGACCACTCCTTTTCCATCTATAGCCACAGTCTTGTCAGCCCCCAACTTTACCTCTGTTTTCATAGATTGATCGAAATTTGCAACCAAATTCTTGTTTCCTGTCATGTGGTTACTGTAACCACTTTCTAGCAGCGACGAACTAGCAGAAGGTTCATGCATGGCATGGAAAGCTAGGAACATGGAGTTAGTACTCTTTGTAGCGACATTAGCTCTCTGGTTTCCTTGATCAGCTACCTTCTTCTTGCAATCACGAGCATAGTGACCAAAATTATTACAATAATAACATCTCACCTTTGATTTGTCAACTCTTTGATTATTGTTGAAGCTTTTGTAGTTGCTTCCACTTTCATGTTCATGCTCTTCTCAACCATCTCTTTGACCACCATATCTTCCTCCTCATCCTCTGCCTCTCGATATACTTCTTCCTCGACCTCTGTCTCTTGAAATAGAAACTTGACTTTTGAAAGCGGTCTCTAAAGTGGAACCTTTATTTCTGTCTATACTTGCCTCATGTGAGAGAAGTGATCCCATTAACTCATCAATTGTCAATGATGTCAAATCCTTGGCTTCTTCTATGACTGCTACCACAACATCAAATTTTCTAAACAAAGATCTGAGGACCTTCTCAACCACTGTTTTATCTTTAATTTATTCACCATTAATCTTTAACTGATTTACGACAATTATGACCCGATTCATGAAAGAATCGATGTCCTCTGTCTCCATCATCTGCAGTGTTTCAAAATCTATCATAGTATTCTAAAACGTACAATATTGACTTTGGACATACCTTTATAGTTTGTCGACAAATTATCCCATGTTTGTTTTGTTGAAGACGTGATCATAATATTCTGGAACATTGCTCATCCACTCCTTGCTGAATAAGCCGCAACGCTTGTGCATTCTTCTTTTTGTCTTTCTTCTATTGTTCCCTCTCTACATTATTGTGAGCTCGTTTTATTGCTTCATCCTTGGTTTCTGAAAAACCAAGTTGGACATAATCTCAAACATCATGAACCTGTAATGTGGTCACCATATTAATGGCCGACACATCATAATCTTTACCTATAAATAGTGGGGATTGGGACTGAAAATTTGAGAAAACCATCTTTCTTAAAAAAAAACCATAAAATTCTCTTTTTTATAAGCTTTATAAAGCTTCTTTTTTCAAAAAAATATATTTTCTTTAAAAATTTCTTATTAAATATTCCATTTAAATTAAACCCTTTATTTTTTTTTACATAAAAATATTTATATATAAAAAATCTTTATAAAAAACACTCTTTGAAAAAATCATATGATAATACTTATTCTTCGAAAAAACACGTGAGAAGATATTTAAAATCGTACCCACTTCTCTTTATGAGTTTGAAAAAGATCACGTCACTTTTAAAACGTACGTGACTATGCCTCTCGACTTTCAAACATAAAGAAAAACGTTGACTCCGTACTTAGTTACCCAAACACTAACTACTGCGCTAAACGGCTTGGTTGTTGACCATGACGATTTTGCAACATTCGTCAGATTTTCTGACTACTCAATTCTTCCCTGGGATGGCTGTTCACGGCAATTGCGACTGCTTCTTCAAAACGGATGGGTTTTCAACCTTCAAGAAAATCTATCTATGATATCTACAAACCAAATGAGCACAGCTACAATGGATGAGAAACTTTTGACTATCTTATCACTCACACACGCATAGTGTGGCTGCAGAATTCCTCTTCCTCCAACCTTGTTCTGATTGTTGAGATTTTCTGTTTGTAACAAAATAGGAAAAATCTCAGCTGATGACAACAATAGAATTCAGGTCCTAGATTAGCTCCAGGTTGTTGGGAGGGAGTTAATGCCTCCTATATTTGATGTGAGGGAGTTATGAGGCTGTTAGATTCTCTATGCTATATAACAGGCAATCATTCAAATGGTTTGCTAAGAGAGTGTGAGGATTTCTTGATGTAATCTCCAATTTGATTAATAAACTCCTGATGCCTATGTTTGGTGGACATAGCCCAGATTGGTTGGGTGAACCACGTTAAAAATTGTCTCTTATGTGCTTGATTGTTCTGCTGTGTTAATTCTGCTGTGTTAAGTTTATTTAAGTTAGCTGTGCACCTATACCAACAAGTGGTATCAGAGCAAGTTGGAGGTGCTGGTGCTGAGAGGATTCTCTGCGTGCGTGGATGTTTGCTGCTGAGACAAGTTCTATACCTGTGTGCTGTTGCATGGAGGAGAGGCACCAAAGCATCGTGCTGTTGCGAAGTTGTTTTGGAGCGTGCGTGAAGCGCTGTTTCTTGGAGCTGTTAGTGTGTGGCGATTTTTTTTACATCGTTCAGAAGGTGCGGACTGTAACACCTGTTGCCTGGCGGTTGATGTCAGGTTGCAGAGAGCGCTACGGTATGTTAATTTGCTGGTATTTAATTTGCTGTGTCTCTGGTCAGTAAAGAATATTATCGAGTTCTGGTTTTATAACATTGCTGGTATTTAAATAGCCCCTGCGCGTTTTTTTTTAATTCCCACTTCCCAGCTGCAGCATAATGTTTTGGGAGCTGTGCTGAAATCTGGGGGTAAACAATGGGATTATTTTAATAAAGTTGTTCAGTAATCAGATGCTTATGTGATAGCAGTCCTATGCCCTAAATGCTATCACATGATGGCGTTGTATTGAATACCTTATCAGCAGCCACACTTTTCTTTCGCGTGAGCCCTTCGCGTGGCCTTCCCTTGAAACATGAATATTCCATAGCTTCAATTTACGTCCCTTCAATTTTTTGTGAAGTGCACACAAAACATGGATCGAAGCATTCCTTTATTTGGATCGTAGCATTCAAGCTCGCTAAATTATTCACGCAAGACGGGACGTGTACTTCATTTCAAAAGTAATATACGCAATACCAATGGTGGTTAGCGTTGATCTTGGTGCTCATTTAGATTGTTTATTCTAATAATGGATTGAAATTCAAAACCTGGAAGAAAGTGGAATTTTGTGAGAAGTGCAAACAAGGAAAAAAATTTTTAAAGTGCAAAGGGCATTTTTTGTTGTAAAGACAAAGACAGATAGACATAGGCAGAAATTTTTTGTGTGAAGGGAAGATATTTTGTTTTAAATGCATACGCAATTTTTTTTTAATTGCTGGTATTTAAAACTTGGATATTGGAGATTATTGTGTTTTTTGCTGATACAAATGGCGAAAACTCAAAGTGCCCAGTTTGAAATTGAGAAATTTAATGGCAAGAATAATTTTGAGATCTGGAAGGTGAAAATGCATGACTTGCTTGTCCAACAAGGCATGGTAAAGGCATTGATGGGTAAATCCAAACAACCTTACAACATCACAGACGATGAGTGGGATGAAATGGATGAAGGAGCTGTAAGTGCCATTGGATTATGCCTGGCGGACGATGTCCTATTTAATATTGTGTCGGAGACAACAACTGCTGGTTTGTGGACGAAACTGGAAAAGCTGTACATGACCAAATCCTTAACCAATAGGATTCTCCTGAAGCGACAATTGTACGGTTTGCGAATG
This sequence comes from Pinus taeda, assembly GCA_000404065.3. NCBI lineage: Eukaryota > Viridiplantae > Streptophyta > Pinopsida > Pinales > Pinaceae > Pinus > Pinus taeda. Next base: position 44,607 of record APFE030899560.1, read on the forward strand.
AAGGAAGGTACATCGATTTCTGATCATTTAAATGTTTTTAATACTCTTCTTGTGCAATTACAATGTATAGAAGTAAAAATTCCATCCGAGGATAAAGTTATTACTTTATTGTGCTCGTTGCCCGAGTCATGGGATCATTTTGTTACTTCTATAAGTCTTAGTTCATCAGAAACTATTGAGTTTGATGATGTAGTTGCATCCTTATTATCGGAAGAAACAAGGAGGAAGTCGCATTCCGAAACCTCTACATCAGAAACTATGATGGTTAGAGGTCGTTCAAAAGAAAGAAGCCCCAGGAAGCTGAGCGACTCACGTTCAAAGTCGAAAGGGAAGAAGAGTAAGCTAAAGTGATGGTTTTGTGGCAAATCAGGGCATTTAAAGAAGGACTGTTGGAAGCAACAACAACAAACTTCAAAAGCAGAGTCTTTGACAGAGAAGAAGGAGGCGAATACGACAGATACAGGTTCGACGTCTGGTTCAGGTATGAGTGATGAAGTATTATCAGTTAATGTGTCAAATCATGGTCAACATTGGTTGTTAGATTCCGGGGCATCAAACCACATGTGTATCCATAAAGAATGGTTTAAGGA
>APFE030899560.1:47931-74520 GCA_000404065.3 Pinus taeda
GTCAACTTCAGGGTACGTCTTTACTCTTGCAGGTGGAGCTATCAGCTGGATGTCAAAGCTACAGAACATTGTTGCTTTGTCCACTACTGAAGCAGAATACATTGCTGCTTCTCATGCTTGCAAAGAGGCGGTTTGATTGAAAGGTTTGCTTGGTGAGTTTGGTAGGTTACAGGACAACATAAGGTTACTTTGTGATAGTCAAAGTGCAATACATTTGGCTAAGAATCTGGCCTATCATAGTAAATCAAAGCATATTCCAATTAAGTACCATTTTGTAAGACAGGTTATCACTGAAAGAGGAGTCTCTCTTGAAAAGGTGCATACAAAGGAGAACTGTGCAGACATGTTCACGAAACCAGTTTTGTTGGAGAAGCTACGTTGGTGTTTGGCTTCTCTTGGCTTGCAGAAAAGGTAAAATAATAATAACAGGGCATCAGGCGAATTGTTGTCAAGGTGGAGATTATTGAGATTTTCTGTTTGTAACAAAATAGGAAAAATCTCAGCTGATGACAATAATAGAATTTAGGTCCTAGATTAGCTCCAGGTTGTTGGGAGGGAGTTAATGCCTCCTATATTTGATGTGAGGGAGTTATGAGGCTGTTAGATTCTCTATGCTATATAACAGGCAATCATTCGGATGGTTTGCTAAGAGAGTGTGAGGATTTCTTGATGTAATCTCCAATTTGATTAATAAACTCCTGATGCCTATGTTTGGTGGACGTAGCCCAGATTGGTTGGGTGAACCACGTTAAAAATTGTCTCTTATGTGCTTGATTGTTCTGCTGTGTTAAGTTTATTTAAGCTAGTTGTGCACCTGTACCAACACTGATACCAATTTGTTGGATAGACGGAGGAGATAAAACAAAATTTCATGTACAATACATGAGTTTCGACTCTTTTATTTCATGATCACAGAAAACTTGATATTTACAATAACCCTGGTGAAAAGTATTTAACCTCTAAATTTAGCCAATTCCTCACATCGGAGTAATTAGTTTATTTTAACAGTTACATCAGAGTCATTAGTTTATTTTAACAGTTACATGTGATTAGCTCACAACCTGTAGTAGCTCAAATGGGGTTTTACCAAATTCTGAATATGGATATGACTAGTAATCATAAATGCAGTTTTTAACATATTTCAATAGCAACAATCGATATGATAAAGGCTATTTGAATACTTGGTCGAGCATCGACATATTCGATCAAACAACGCTGCAATTATTAACTACAACGAGGAGGTGATGGAGGCTGAGGGCTCAGGGAGCAATTTTGATTTGTGGGACATGCATGGGACATTCATCCTCTGTGTACATCCCAAGAAATGATTGTCTCCTGGGACGTCGAAATATAATGTGAGCGGACACATGCTAATAACAATGGGGATGAGTATCTCGAAAATTTGGTTTTGGTCATTCTTTGAAGAAATATATCAACCTCTCTCACGACGGAGTTGTTCGAATGATATGAGGGCCAACACCACGTCTCTTTTCCAACAACATATGCTAATTATTCTATTATTAGATCAATATGTTACTTTGCAAACCATGCACAGTCAACAAAACTTATGGTTCTTTAGAGGACACAGGTCTAGAATTAGAGCACTAGTTAGAAGATAAAGTTGTCTTCTTTCTTCACATTTTAGTAGACCACGTAATTTTTAATTCTTGAATCTTTCCATAGTATTTTCTATAAGAATTCTATATTATCCCTTATGTTTTATTGACTTATATATACAACAATTTTCAGATTACGAAAGTTTATAATAGTCTTGGTCTTCTTTTTCGGATTAATTGAGTTTTTCTTATACGAATAATATGTTTTAAGTATTGTATCTTTTATGGATAGACGTTGAATTTACTGAATTTAGTATATAATTGTGTTTTTTCAATACTTGCAAAATCAATATAAGATATTTTTCATATTCTTTCTTTTTCCTAAAACATAGAGTAGATGATAATTCATCTATAAAGACCAAAATAAACATATCTAGATAGTGATAAACAATGTTATTCATCAAATTCATGAATGTAGTTAGTACATTGGTGAATCCGAAAAATCTGTAATTCATAATCATCATATAGTATTTTAAAAGTTGTCTTATAAATATCTTCATCTTTTATTTGATTTAATGAGATTACTATCCAATGTCAATTTTTGAAAACATATTTTTCCTTACCTGATAAAATAGCTAATCAATATAGGGTAATGAATCCTTATTTTTCATTTCCATTTTGTTCAACTACCTATAATTGATTCTCATCCTAAGGGTATTGTCATTTTGTTTATAAATATAATGAGTGGTCCCCAAAGAGATATACTTAGTCTAATATACTTTCTTTTCAGGAATTCCTACAATTGTAGTTTTAGTTCTATAAATTCATGGGTACTCTTTCTATAAGGTACCTTAGATGTAGGTGTTGATTTGACATAATATTGATGGAAAAATAAATATCTCTCTTGAAAGGTAAATAAGGTATCTCATATGAAAACACATCCTTGTATTTTTGAAGTATTATATAATATTCAAGTTTTAACCTTTTTGTTTTACTAAATCTATATGAACCAAATATAATCTATATCTTTTTTTAAGCTTATTTCAATTGTAAAGATGAAATTTGTCTCAAAAGAATGGAATTATGAGTAAGTTTCACTAGTCTTGGTTTCCCTTCACCCTATACTCACTCAAAGGTTATATTGTAGCAATCTAATCTTACCTCATGAGTTATAACCAATCCATTTGAATCAACACATCATTTGAACCCAAACGTAAAATATTTAAATTCATCCTTATGATTATTTCATTCATTACGACAAGGATTTCCTCCATCATCTCAATTACCCTTTCCTTAAATCATGTTGCTAGTTGGATTAACCAATATTTTTATGTTTCTATATTTGAAGAAAACAAGATATAAAAAATTTAGGTGAAATATGGCTATGAATAGATCCTACGTCAATTAAAATGGAGACTTCTTATTTAGAAATATTACCATCAACTTCCACTACTGAAGCTTGATGTTCCACTTCTCGATCCTCCAAGGCAACGCAACATATATGTTTGAAACATATTTTTCCATAGCATTCAGTATTACAACTTTTACAAATTGTAATTAGGGTAGTACTTTTCTACCTATGAGGGAAATAGTTGAGTAAATAGTTGAGTAGATGTTTTTCTGCATATCCCCAATGTAGTGTCTTATTTTGGCAAGATCAGTTTTGTGACACTTAGAGAGGGTGATTTTGATGTAATGATATAAGATTATAGACCTAGTTTGGGTTATGGTTTATTTGTTTTTATGATAATATCTGTAATTGTGTGTATAAGAGTATTATTGGCTAAGTGCATATTTTCAAGATTTTTAGGGGGGTTTTTCCAAAATCTAAATATTGATTATTTTTCACACATATTTTCTTTTTTTTTTGGGTAGGTAAGCACCCACGGAGGATTTGAACCAGTGACCTATTGCAAAGAGTGCTTTAACAGTGCACCCATTCACCGTCAATTGCAAAGAGTGCCTTAACAGTGCACCCATTCACCGTCAATCCAAAGCCTTGTGGGCTGTTATTCTCTTTTTTTGGTAGGTAAGCACCCACAAGGGATTTGAACTAGTAACCTATCGCAAAAAGTGCCTTAACAATGCAGCCATTCACCATCAATCCAAAGCCTGATAGACTCTATAATCTATTATTCTCATTAAAATTTATTTAAAAAACAAATTAATGGTAAATTGCTCAATCCTAAAATTTCGATTTAGGATTAAGACTCACATACGGGTGGAAAATGTAAACACGGTGCAAATGAGTAGAAATGATAAGGTCTAGATAAGCCTTGATAGATATAATATTTAAATTAACAAAACCCATGTAGATAAAAAGTTTCATAAAACCATTTTTGCAAAAATTGTGAATTTATGTCTATCGGCTTTACTCACATAGTTTCAACCTTCACGTTTCATTTTCCTTTTCCAATATATTTACCACCTAGGGCTTTGAATCTGAATTAGAACTTTGCCACTCGAGATGCATTCAAATAGGGCATTAGGGTTTAGAGAATCTATGATGTTTAAGAAAATACGGTATGTGTTTAACCGAAACTGAAGCCACATGGCACACGTATTTTTCTACGCAGTGACTTATATACTCATGTGTATTGCTTTCAAGTTTTTTTTCCCTTTCTCGTGATACCTTTTAGAGGAATGATTAATGCAGGTTGCACTATGAAAGGCAGCGTAAAAGTGTATCCTTATTCGATTGATAACTACTCAGTTACTATCCTCATTATAATAAGACTATGTACAGATGGAAATCAATGTACAAAAACCACTCCGAAACGGAAATCAATGGACATTATCTGACGAACCCAATTAACAAAATCATTCACATAGATTTAATCATCGCTGTGCTATTCATAAGTAATTCGTATAATTCATAATTTTCTTAAGTAATTAATATAATTTTCTACATCGGTGTGCTATTCAATCTATCTCGCAGGAAAATAGATTAACATTTTCCTGGTTTCGTTAGATGCTAAATAATTCACATAATTCTCCATCGACGGTCTCGAGTGAGATTTCCACCTTCCATTGACATTTCTTCATAGATTCAACCTTCTATTGACATTTTTCCTATGCCAATCACATTTTCCTATGCCAATCACATCATTTAATTTGATGGTGCATTGTTTGGTCACATTTACCGTACTTTAATTTCTTGCATGTCATTTCTTACAAATTCAGTGTTGAAGATAATAGAGAATATCTTAGAATAGGTAGATTTGGTTCTCGTAGCCTCAGGATAGGAATTATTTTCTATTTCTTAGGATGTTGTTCTAACTTTCCTAAAACCATGTATTCTATTTAATGTCTAATGTTGATGAACAAAATAGAGCGTTCTGCAGAGCGAGACTCTCATGGTTCAGACTGTTTTTCGTAGAGCTTACCAGTGGGTTTTATTTTCAGTAATACAAACATTACCATTTTTATCATGCTATCAGAATGTCAGGGCTGAGAAACCTTTACGCTGGCTGGTGGGTGGTTCTTTGAACCAAAATCATTGCAGGTTTTGAGTGGACAGCCGTGACGATCACTATTAAATTGTCACAAGTTTTGAGTATATAACCGTGGTGATCACTCTTACACTCCCGGATATTGGGCAAATACCAGCGACGATTGCGACTAGTCTCGGAATGTGACTAGTCTCGGAAAATTGGTGTATTTCAGTGACAAGTCTCGGCTATTGGGCAAATATCAGCGACGATCATGTAAATCAAAGAAATTGCAAAGGGAGCCAAGAACAAGGCTTTAGTTGTCAGAGAAGTTAAGTGGGGAAGCCAAGAAGAAGGCTGTAGTTGTCAGAGAAGCTGATTGGGGAAGCCAAGAACAAGGTTGTAGCTAACAACAGGAGGTTCTCTGGAGGCTGAGAAGAAAGCCATGGAGATCTGCACGTGTGTTGCAATATCAAACAACAGTGATCTATCTCTGTCACAGATTTGGGGTGAATTTAACATCTTTTACTTGTCAGTTTTTTTTTCTAAATTGCCAAGATGAATAACAACATATTTGAAGCATGTATGAATCAGCATAATAAGCTCGATGGTTCAAATTATGAAAATTGGAAGTTTAAGATGTCGACTCTGCTAGAAGCGCAGAGTGCTTGGCAGATTGTGAATGGGGATGAGCCGAAGCCCGCAGGTGGATCTGCAACAGTCCCAGATTGGGAGAAACGAGAAAGCAGAGCAAGGACAATGTTAAAGATGTCAGTAAAAGACTGTGTTATACCGCACATCAGAGAAGGTAAGTTAGCTAACAAGATCTGGGGAATTTTGAAGGAATTGTATGAGATTAGAAACTCAAATCATCTTTTGTTCCTCAAGAGTAAGATTCTGTCCATGAAGATGGAGGAGAATGAAACGATTGTTTCATTCGTAGCAAGGATCAAGGATCTAAAAAAGAAATTATCAAATATTGGTCATACAATGGACGATGCAGATCTTGTGACCATTACAATGAATGGTGTCACTGATGATTATCAGATGTTCATCACTGGGATCAATGCTAGAGAAAAACTCCCATATTTTGAAGAGATGATAGGTATACTGATGCAGGAAGAAGAGAGGAGATCAACTCTGAAGCCCTAAAGTGCCGATCTTCAATTGGTGGCGAGGAAGAACTTCTACAAAGCAAAAGGAGGTCCACAACAGAAAAACGGAGCAAGTTCACAGAAACAGCCAAATCTGACCAAGGTATGTACCCGAATAAAAACTACTTTGAAACAAAATGTTTTTATTGCGGAAAATTGGGTCATATTTCCAGGGAGTGTAGGAAAAAAAAGTATCATTAAGAACAACAGAAGTTAAAGAGACATGCAGGTCATCTCGCGAACAGTGATCAGGTGCAGAATTTGAGATTGTTCATGGCAGATCATGATGAAATTGTTGATGCAGACATTTGGTATGTAGATTCAGGAGCGTCAACACACATGATAAGGAACAAGCACTGGCTAGAGGATTTTAAAGAAATCAATGAAGGCGCACAGATTTACCTAGAAGATGACAGAAGCCATCAAATCAAAGGATGTGGGAAAGTTTATGTTATTCTACCTGATGGTAATAGCAAACAAATTTATAATGTAATGTATGTGCCTGGCATTTCAGATTACGATTTGATTTGAACAAAAGACGATTTGTTCAAGATTATAAATCAATGATTACAAATCGTCTTTTGTTCAAATCAAAGAGTTAGGCACCATTGAAGTAAACGAGGTATTCCCAATATTTATTCTAGTTTCCAAATCTACAATGCTTGTGAATTTCAGAGATGAAAACACTAATCCCGATTTGATCTTGTCACATACAAGATGAGTTTTGTTCCCAGAGAGATGCAAAACTTTTATAGAATGGAGCTACCCATAGTTGTTCATAATGGGTTTGAAGGATTTTGTATGAAATTGCCCTTCACTTGTATATTTCAAGGTCACACGTTCTGGTTAGTAGCTTCAATGAAGGTATCGTTATTTGAAAATTCATTTCAACTACCACAGGGAAGAGGTATGAGCTACAGTCCTGTGGGCCAGTGTAATTCTCTGTAAAATTTGCAACAACATAAGATTCATTTAGTTGCATTTTCACTCAAATATTGACATGATAAAAGAATAATAAACTATATTTATGGGAAATTGTCGCAGACACAGATATTTGAAATCTTACAATATGAATTGTTGATACAAAATTCTTTTCAGCGTAGGAAACAATTCTTTCATCTAAAAGGGTGGTGGGTTTTGTTCCTAGGAATTAAATTTATATTTTTTCTTTCTTAATAATTAATAATTATTGACTTACTATTAATCTTATGGCTGACTATGGTTCAATATAATCCTACTAGTTAAATTTGTAATTTTTTTTGTTAATTATTATTAACTATTAATTGGCTATTAACCTAAAACTATTATCAATTATTAACTAACTATTAATCTAACAACTCACTATTGTTCAATCGTCTAACATTAAATCTAAAGGTGCATAGTGGTGCAAGATGGCATGTAATAATTGTTCATGACAGATTCTTGTTTATTACAAAAGTGATTGAAAAAATAAATGATAAAAGTAATGATATTATTAAATTATATGACAAGTAACATTCAAAGGTGTTTCTAATATATTCTTCTTCACTCTCCAATCTTAAACATTTCAAAGGTTTATCACATTTATTTTCCACCAATAGTGCCCACTCTTTGATTTTTTCAAAAAACATGATCTTTATTTTTTGAAAGTACATACAAGTATAGTAAAAAATATTTAGTAAAATTCAAGTCAAAAATATAGCTTGTACATGGTAGTGTTGGCTTGTTTAGGGAATATAGGGCACTCTAGACAAGTGTCTTTAAATCTTTGTTATCCAATATTTCTTGTTTCAAACAATCCTTAGTGATACTTCTCAATCACACACCCTTCACATACATCATCAAAGATTAATCTTCATTATAACAATATACACAATTTGACTATGTGGGTTTTCACAATTACTTGTCATGCTGTTGATGCAATACTTATTGATGTACACCGTGTAGAATTTTCCAAAAACTTTGAACTGAAATGAAAAAAAAAAATGTGTCTCTAATGGTGGGTGGCGTTTCCTCTCAAAGCATCAAAGATTGCGAAACTCTACAAAGTTTATGTCTAGAATATGTATCTCAACAACACAACCTATACAATTACCTAATTATCGACAAAATAATCAAAACTACATCATTGTAAATCCATTCATTAATAAAGATTGTACTAATCAACTTAACACTAAGTTATTCTATCATTCACTAATATATATTATTGAATAAACAATTTGATATTTATATATATATATATATATATATATATATCCCCACAGGTGCTCTACAGTCTAGCATAATAGATGTTGTAGTGTTGATAAATACACATACACATTTAGTATTCATAGCTTTGTTAATAAACCTTACACCACTATATATGTATAGCCTCATAGGTGCTCTATAGTCTACTATGAGAGAGATGTTGGTGTTGATAAATAAATATACACATTTAGTATTATAGATTTGTTAATAAAGCTTACACGACAATAAAAGCTTTAAAAAAAAACTAGCTCGAGGAACTATGACATTTGGTACTTTTAGGGGTTCGAAACCCTGGAAAGCTTTGAAAAATGGGAAATCATCATCAAAGCTATGTTTAATTCTATGAAAACTTAGTGGAGTTTCTTTGAAACCTTCAACCACTGAGTTAAATTATGTTGAATTCTATAAAACTTAGTGTAGTTTGTTTCAAACCTTGGACCACTAAGTTAAATAGGCGGAGATTATTTCATTTGGTGGACCGCTGGTTAATTTTCGTGAGGAGACTCAAAGGAGGAAGAATTACGTTGTTGAATGTTGTGAGAGTTCAAGTAAATTTACTAAAGATTTACATAATCTTAGTTCATATATAACAATATAAGAAAGTATGGGGTTTGATGAAATGTTGATGCATTCCCTTAATCCTTCATGTCCTCGACCCGTCTCTAATTGATAATGTAAATGGAAACATTGGACTTTCTTGTTTGAAATTGAAGAATTTTGTTATCCGTTTGTCTAATGTCTTTTTAATTTGTAGAAACCCGAAATCCATAATTTTTTCAAATAATAATTAAAGATGCACCTTGAGCTTGAATTTGTAGAAATCTAAAATCCATTTCTTGTTTCATATAATGATTAAAAATCTAGATTTAATTTGCATGAATTGTTACTTACTAGTTTGATCATTTTTTATATGTTAAATAAAAATGTAGTATTGATTTTCATAGTTTTTATTATCCACTCGCATGCTTCCTTTGTGGTTTAATAATTAAAATTTAAGCATCCTATTTGAAGTTGTAGAATTTTGCTATAAATTGCTCTGATCATTTCCTTCTCATAATCATTAAAATGTTCCATCCTTTCTTCTTTAGCCTTTATCATTTAGGACTTTGTTGATGGTGTTGGACCCACCGACATGTGGGATCTCCCCAGTAAGAAGTCCCAATTAGACCTCAGATTGTTTGATGTAGGAGTCCCAGCAGTGGGTTGTATGGTGATGCCTTGGCCACGATTTTGCACAAAGGAAAGTAAGATAACTTTGTTGGTAGCAAGGGTGTGATAGCTACAGTGAGTCAAGGAAGGTGCATGAGAGGTTCTAACACACGGGGTTTGAGATGAGTGCACCCCTTGGCAACCTATAATAATACTCAACTTGGAAGGGAAAACACAAGCAAAGATTCATCACAACATGGAAGGAAAGTTAGCGAGAAATCAAAAGTGATGGTTAAAACAACAACACATTTCAGAAAGATTCATACAATCTTATACCAAATACTCAATACATGCATGTGTAAGCAAACCAATACATATATCATTTAGAGTAAACCAAATAGCATAGAATACAATACAAAATATGCATGAAACGTGTTGGCTCTTATTATATAATGAAGTGTAAGTTCCAGCCATACAATACATCCATGTCCATCCACTAGTTCCAATAGTGGAATGTTACAACCACATTTGCCTGCTCCTCCAAAGAGATGTACTAGGTCTGTGTAGTGGAGAAGCCAAGGCTAATTACAATACTATCTAAGCTCTCTCCAAGGTAGTCCTATCAGAAGATTGGTTGATCAAAAGCCTTTGTAATGAGTTATGAGGGTCTATTTCTAACAAAGGGTGGGGTGACCCTTGACATTCCCCTTTGTGACACTTCAACTACCCTCATGACTCTTCACCTACTTTATGACTATTACATCCAGCTATCACTACTTGACTTACACTTGACATGACTTTACATTACAATACACATTTACCCATCTGAAACAAAAAGGCTTTAGAAAGCCAAGCTAGACATCATTATGACTTAGACAAGCATGGAAGTCCAACTCCTCAACATCCTCATCCTTATCGATAGTAACATACTAATGCCAAGATTGGTAGTCCTTAATGGTGTCCTTGTGCTCCGTAGTGACATCTGTCTGAAAGCTGACTCTTGCCTCCATAGCATCCAGGTACAATGCTTGGGCTCCTCTGTCTAACTTGTCTGAGAGCATGCACGTCATTCTCTTCAATGCGGCCAGAGAAGCAACATACTTGTGCATGATGTCTGCACTGATGGCCAAGTCTCGGTTGGTGGCAATTCGCATCAACTCATTGAAGGACGAGTCAAGCTCTAGTCAGACCTTCTTCCTTGTCTTCACCTGGGTGAGAGTCCCAATAGATGGGATCGCATGTGTGCACAGCACAACATCCATATTCTTGAATAGTCGTGCGTGGGAATCATGTATGCTAGTGATGAGCTGCGGGAGCTCTTCATAGTTCTAGATCTGAGTTCGGATACATGCTTTTAGCTCAACCACATTGGCTCTTAGCATCTTATTCAAGTGAAGCGGGGCTCCCTTGTATTTCATCGTCCATGTTTTCATGTCATCAACAACAACATGCAAGTTTGTCAAGCTACGTGCTCTTCTAGCACATCGTTGCTACCATCTGTTGAGATGGATGACTGCCTTATGCATAGTACCAAACTTGGAGAACAATGATCACATAACCATGTCAAGGGACAATACTTCATCTAGTATTGTCTTCTTTAGTTCAACTCGGGCAAACGTTGTCACCAAGTCTACTCCTTTCTTGGCCATTTGTAGTTCCTTTGCCATTCTCTCATTCTCAGCTATCAGAAAGTGAACACTTGAGCTGGTGGCTTCGACATACACTTTGGTTGCATCAACTAAGGCTGTTGGATGTTTGTGCACATCAGTCACGATCACTCATTCCTCAACTTGTGCAGAAGATGTATGATCCTCTAGAGTTGACAATCTGCGAGATTACACAACTCTATCTTGAGATTCATCAAATGAGATGTTGTGCATCTCTCCTTCCAGTTGACCACCAAGGATCTCAGTGCCCACTTGGTCACTCGAGACTTGCTCATCATATGGATGTGGTGAAGTGGGTAAGTCAACCTCTTGGTGATGAAGCATGAGGTCGGTGTCTTGTTCCAACTCCTGTTGCTCCATGTCTACATCCATCTCTTTAAGTTCTTGTTCTATCTCATGAGCGAAGTCTTTCTCCTATGATGGTTCACCTTGTTTGCCTAATGCCAGTTGTTCTAATGAATCAACTACTTCTACGGGTGTTGTTTCATCTGTTTGCACATGTTACACCCCCTGTTGTACCTACTACTGTTGTGCTTCCCTCTCCTGTTTGCACAGCTCTTATTCCTTTCGGAGTTGCTCCTTCAGCTCATGCAACTCCTTCTTTGCTTCCTCCATTCTTCTCTTATACCTCTGCCTTTGCGTGATTCGCATGTCGCACTGGTGCCTCTTTGCCTATTTGCCTCTATAGCCTAGTTGATTTCTCTACGAATGGATCTGCTCAAAACTTGCAGCTTTGCTTCTCCTCCATGCGATCGACAATCTTCCTCTTACCCTTGTCGCTCACTTGTATGCTTGCCTCTGTTGTTACTGCTATTACAGGTGATCTCTAGGATGTTGCTTCATGTTGCTTCACTAACCACTCCATAAAGAAGCTGACCTGTTCATTGGGTCTGGAGAAAATGTAGCAATATCTCCATGGGTCCTGCTCAACATAATGAAATGTCCCATGGATCCAGTTTTACTGAACTCTCGGGCAGTGATCTTTCACAATCAATGTGAGCCAAATGGATTGTGACTTTGGAGGTCAAGTGGGTACTTCTTCATCTTTTCTACTTCAACATCCGCTTACTTGATACTCCATATCTCATATAATCCAATCCACAAAGGAAGAGAATACCAAGGTGCCTTCTTATTCCAACGCAGTCTGGCTTTTAATCCTACTGAGATGTGATATGCTACTTCCTGCATGATGAGTATGTCCAAGGAAAAATTCGGTAGAACATGTAGAGGCTTCTTTGCATTGAACATTCAGATGAAGGTGTCAGACGATGAGGCATACCAATCAATAATGCCTAACAATGGCTCCATTGCTCCCTTTGACATGCAGGGTGGATCCTGTTTGAATATCATGTTGTAGACTAGGGTGAAAAAATGATCAGACAACCGTGTGATTACTCCTCTAAAGCTGTATTCGGAAAACAACTTGAAATATGTGTTCACAATAGTCTCTGCCAATGACTATGCCCACTCCAAGCCTGGGAAATCCTGACGGGCACAGATTGCATCTAATATGTAGGCAAACATGTAAATCTCTACATGCATACCTCTGAGTGATTGTCGAGCCTTTGTTACTTGTTCCTTCAGCTGATGAGCCAACATGCCAAACTAGTTACATGGTTTTCCTTCTCTTGCTAGTTGATCCAGCGCGATCACCCAGCTCTATGGGAAGGTTTCTGTGCTTTCTTGGCCATGCAGTTGACATGAAAATATGACCAAGTATTCATACGCCTTCTGCAGTATCTTCGTCTTATAGATCTGGTTGGGTGTTAACCTGAATCGAGCCGACTCCTTTACCTAGCTCTTCAAAATGTCTCTGGAGTTAGCACTGTTGTTGGGTAAGCTTAAGGGAGTCTTCATGATAGTCATGAAATCTGACATCTGATACATCTCATCAAAGTCTTGTGCCCAGAAGGTTACAATATTTGTCCCACTGACACTGCTCAAGGTCATCGTCTTGGGATTAGTGTGAGAGGTGATCCAGTGTATCATGTTAGTGCATGGGAACACAAGGTATCTGCATGCAATCCGGTACAAGCCAGACTTATGAATGTTCACATACACCTGACGGTCTTCGAGGTATTCCTCAAAAGTTCTTACAAATGCTTTATTGACATCTTGCGACTTCAATTTGATGTCCCTGTCTAGAAACAACTTTGTATCTTCATATATCAATAGACTAGAGGACACTCGTTCAATTGCTGCTCCAGCTGCATTTCCATCAGTGTCCTGTGATCCTTCTCTGTTGGAGGTAATTGATCCTATAGTACTAAGAGGTGGATGAACTCTTGAAATATTGGGATACAAACAACATGCATGGCAAGAAATCTGTCAGCAAAAACCAAAGGAAATTCGGGGAACGACATAACACATGCTAGAACTATGAAAAAGGTATTCTGGGTTGTCTCAGAGGCAATATTGGCTACTCAATTTTCACAATGCACAATCCAGACTGGTTGTTGGCTGTTGGGATTCCGCAATGCATAATTCTGGTTGGAAGTGGCTGTAGGTTCAGGGACTTTATTGCGCAATTTTCTAGGCCAGCGGTCAATGTTCCTCAGAAATGCACAAAACAGCTCTAGAAGACAGTGCCTAGATAGAAATGTGCATTTCTTGAGAGGAAGATAGAGCCTTCCTTCCCCATATTGGGAAATGTTGTCATGGTGAAGGCAGAGTTTGGGCCAAGGTTGGCCAGATTCATTGACGGGTAACTGAAAGCAAATATGAAAGTAAATCCATGGAAACACTAAGTGAAAGTAGAAGTGATTGATCGTGCATCAAAACATGAATGAAATATTTAGTAAATAGATCAACATGGATGTGGGTGAAGTGAGTCACTGAATCAGTGATCGTTCGTGAAAAATAGTTCATGCATGCGACAATAGTGAGATAGCAACGAAAACTGAAACACTGTTAGGACAAGCTAGTGTACATGTAAATGAGAACAAGTTTTCAAATAAATCAAGCAAACATCACTCACACAGACGAATACACAAAAAGCGAAAGAAATGATGAAAAATACAAGTTGAGGCCACTTACCCATTCATAGTTGAGTCAGATGTGTCAAAGAGTCCTAGATGTGTTGTGGGATGTCATAACTCCAAGATCGATGTGAAAGAATGAGCTCTGATGCATCGAATAAATAAGTTTTGAGCTCATGATGTGCATGAAAAAAATCTAGGAAAAAGTGACACCTGGAGGAAATTTTCTGAAACAACTTTGCATGTAACCTCCAGCTGCTAAAAATAGCTCCCTGAATCGTGGGATGCCTTTTGCATGTTGTCTTCTTCTATTCTAGGAAAAAGCAAGCCATGAATGCAAGTCAAGTTTCTGTGGTCTCGAGTGGAACTAGTCAACCCAACTGCTCATGCACGAAGCTTCTCAATTGTTGGAAGGAAATCCGCATTTCTGGGTGGGAGATGGGATGGCTTCCTAGGAGGTTTGCGCAATTTCTGGGTAGAGCAGCTGACTGCTGCCAAAATTTGGGTAAATTATGGGCTGAGTATTCTTGCTGGGGAAATAGTGCAATTTTCACTGTGAGTGTTGATTGGCAGAATTGAGCAATTTTGGAGCCCAACAAGCTGCCAGATAGGATTGCACAATTTCTAGAGGGAAGGCTGGTTTCCCTCCAGAAATGCGCAATTTCTTGGGGGAGTTGCTCAACCTGTAGCTAGACCATGTTTGGGTGATCAGCCTGTGAGGGGAATGCATCAAGATGTGATCGATAGGCTACTTTTGTGCAAGAAAAACACTCAAGCTGATGTACTTGACGAAGCAAGACAAGGTGCTGTGAAAAGTTGGTAGGAAGGCTCCAAAATGAAGTTAAGGAAAAAATTTGGAGGGTGGTTGTAGCCGCTACAACAGATGATTTTGGGTGAATTACATGTATCACCTGTAATATGGTTCATATAAGTTTTGTTCTTACAATTCCTTTGATCTGTGAGATCTGCCATTAGTTCTCTCACTTTATTTGATCTCGTCCACTGCAAGTCAGTGCTAAAATAGGAGCAAAATCTCTAGCCTGAGCAACATGCATATCCCATATGACCATCATGTGCAGTTAATTAGAGAGTGTAGTTTTTAACCCCGTAGAGAAATTACCTGCATACGAATTCTAAAACACGGAAAATAAACAATGTGAGAGAATAACACATAAAACACATATACACAAGATTTTCCCTTGGACCCCAAAACTGGGACTACCAGATTGGTTTTTCATTATATTCCTTTCATTGTTACAATACACATTTATACATGTCGAAGCATCCAATACCATGGACCGAAAACCATCGCATCCAAAACCGTGGACCGAAAACCATCGCATGCAAAACCATGTGTGAAAAACATGCCCAAAACCATTGGTAGGTCCGTTCAACCTAATATAGGGTCCAAAACCAAAATTTTCTGGGGCGGTGCTGTGGAACCCATAGAGTGGGGTTACCTGCACCCCACAAACCCCCAGTCACTACACTCGCTATGCAATCAGCGCAATGAAGGGGGGGCTCCACCCCCCTTCTAACCCCCCAGTTAACTACACGGGCTAATCATGGAAAGAATATAACACAACCCAACAGAGAGTGCCTTTTGTAATATGTTAAATCTCTTGTTTCTGAAATTGAAAAAGATTGGAAACATTACCCTAATCTTTCATCAACATTTTGGTGTGGCATAAAGGGCATTCATTCCACTCCCCTCACCACATTTTGGTATGAATTTGGGGCAATTTTTATGAAAATCAATCCAACCACAACCACATTCTTGCTTGCCATAAACTATGATTTGAAGGTAACTTAGAAAATAATGGGGAAACCGTAATTCTTAAGATTGTGTTTGTAATTAGGAAGAAGTTTCTATTTTCTTGTAAGTTATTACATCTTCCTAACTAAATACCACTATATAAGTTTGTATTGACTGATTTGTGAATACAATTAATTTTCCAGCGTTTTGGGTAGCCTTAAGGTTTCCTCACCTAAGGACTGCCAATATTTCTCTCATTCAATTTTATCTTCCTTTCTTTCTAGTTGGTATCAGAGCAGAATCCGAACATGTGGAAGACATGGGAGTGTCCGGGAAGAGGCATGCCAACCAGTGCGTTGTGAGGTGGTACATTCAATAGCTTGGTGTGGTTCTACGCAGTGGAATCATAGTGTGTATTGCATGTTCGAGACTTCATCTGCCCCTGTCACATTGCTATTTGGATGCCCCTGTATCATTTCCATTTGGATGCCATTTAGCAGAAGCGATGTTGTATAATATAGAATAAGTGTTGTTGTATGAGTTTTGGAAAATCAAGGAGAAGCGAATTTGTGGATCTGCCCACAACGTTATGCCCCTCTGAGGATCCAGAATGGATCTGATCCGATTGAAGGATACATTTGATAGGTAGTGTAAGGGAGATCCGCTCGACATGCATATTTGTAACTCATGATCAGAACACTGTCGCCATTGTTTTGAACCCACCATTTTCATCCTGCAATCATGGTTGTGTCACTCTATTAAATTTCATGGTGTGCCTCTTTCTTTTTTTAGGTGCAGCCGACTTGTTAAATTAGGCATTGTTGTTGTTGTCACCGGAGAAGATTTGTATCATTTCGTTTCTCACCCCTAGAGTATTTCTTTGTGGAGACTTAATTGTGAGCATTTCTCCATGTTGAGGAGTGTAAGCATGGATCAATGTGGACCTATGCAGCAGAAGCGTGCATTTTCAAAACTGTGGAGTTTCCATAGGAGAAGGTAGCCTCTAGTGCATAGTGTAAGCATGGATTAGCCCATAGTGCTCCAAAAACACTACGAAGCAATTTGACAGCTGAAGCATAGTGTAAGCATGGATTGGCCCATAGTGCTCCAAAAACACTACGAAGCAATTTGACAGTTGAAGCATAGAGGCTCTCTCACAGGTACTGTTTTTTCTAGCGAAAGTGCATGCTTTAGATTTGAAGGTCCAGTGGTCACAAATACTGAATTTTTGTTTTTTTTGTTTGCCAACACTTCCTCCACGAGAGTCTGACCCGTGTTTACAGAGCGAACCCGCATTGACAGAGTGCAATGCTTTCCTCTAGCTACGAAAAGTGCAGTGGTAAGATTTGACTTTTCTTTCAGTCTTTTAACCCTTGCAGCACCATTTTTTAAAGCCAAGGTAGTCTATTGGATAATTGAACCCCATTTTTTTAAGCCTCCATTTCATATATTTAAAAAAAAAGGTGGTGCTCTCGTATTTGTTTCAAGGGGACCATTAATTTGAAGTATTCTTTTTAAAGGAGTCATGACATTTTCTCTTGGGGTTGCATATATATTATCTTTTGAAAGAAAAAAAGGGCTTTATTGTTTTTTTAAGTGGATAAAGGAGCATCAATAAATTTTTTGTCTTTAGCCTCTGCTTAGATCCATTTGAAGATGACTGAAGTATTTTTTTGGGGAAAGGATGGTGAATCCTCTTACATAGACATACCTGAATGAAGCCAACAAACTAGATGGCACAAACTATGTCAACTAGAAAATCAAGTTGCAAACATTACTAGAATGCTATGACACTTGGACTATTACAAAGGGGGGTGAAGCAAAACCTGCTCCAGGCACAAAAACTACTACTATTCAAGATTGGGAGAAGCATGGAAACAAATCAAAGGTATAAATTATAACATCTATCAAAGATAGTATAATTCCTCATATTCATGATTGTAAGACTTTTACTGAAACTTGGAATACACTGAAGGAATTATATGATACTAAAAACAAAAATCGAGTTCTCTTCTTAAAAATTAAGGTCCTGTACATGAAAATGGAAGAGGACGAATCTATTAATGTCTTTATTTCCATAATTAAAGAATTGAAAGACAAGTTGGGAGACATTGAAGGTTGAATTCTTCAAAACACATTGCACACTAAAAGATTTACATGATCACTACAGACCTGTTGCTTCAAGAGTTAGAGTCGGAGGCCTGTACAAGCCTGATGTCCAATAAAAGTCATCAATCACTGACTTATACAACTATGTCAATAAAAAATCTTTGGCATCATAGGTATGGCACATTAATTATCATGATTTATTGTTGGTACAGAAACAAAGTATGGTTGAAGGTATCCCTATGTTAAAGAATGAATATGCTGCTTGTGAATATTGTGCACTAGGTAAAATTCACATAAATGAATTCCCCTCTAATTATGATAAAAGAAGAAAAGATGTATTAGAACTTGTACATTGTGATGTTTGTGGTCACATGCAGACAAGATGTTTAGGAGGTTTATATTATTTTTTGTCATTTTTTGACGATTGCACAAGGTACACTTGGTTGTACTTCCTCATGAAAAAGAATGATGTTTTTTAGTACTTCAAAGAATTCAAAAGCATGCGAGAAAAGAAAAAAGGGATGTTTATAAAGATTTTCCATTCAAATCAAGGGGGGGGGGGAATAAAGATTGGGGAACTTCATCAAGTACTGCAAGGATCATGGAATAGTGCAGCAATTTATACTACCCTACACTGCAAAGTAGAATGGTGTTGCAGAAAGGAAAAATAGAACATTGGTGGAGTGTGCACGAAGTATGATCAAAGGTAAGAAGATCTGAAATTATTTTTGGGAAACCATTAGTACTATTGTTTATCTAAAGACTAGAAGCCCAATAAGGTATCTTGATTTTAAGACTCCATTTGAAGCCTTGTATGGCTTTAAACAAACAATTAATCATTTGAGGATATTTGGGTCTAAGGTCTTTGCACATATTTCGAAGGAGAACATAAAACAATTGATACTAAAGGTATCATACGCATTTTTGTAGGATTCTATACATAATTTAAAGTATATAAAATGTTTGATCTATCTACTCACAGAGTATTTGTGAGTAGAGATGTAATTTTCCATGAACAAGAAGATGTGAAACAAGGATAACAACTATGAAATATGACACATTCTTCCTAAAGTTGAAGAGAATAAAGTAGAAGCAAAAGAAGAAGACAATGAGTAGCAAAAGTTTGGGGAAGAATCCAGTGATGCAGACATCATCAACAAACAGATCCCAATTAGAAATGGAGAAGTACTTTCATAGAACACAGATGAAAGCAGTGAAGCATGCAGGAAACCTACTCGTCAGATTCATCTACATGAAAGGTACAAGGACTATGCTCTCATGACTATTGTTTTGAATTTCATAGAACCCATTAATTTTTATGAACCTATTGAATGTGAGGAGTGGAGAAAAGCTATGGAGGAATAATATGAATATATAATTAAAAATAAAACTTGGGAATTGACTGAATTGCATAAAGGAAAAGAGTCCATAAGATGCAAATGGATGTACAAACCCAAGTTTAAAGCAAATGGAAACATAGATAAATATAAAGTTGGATTGGTTGCAAAAGGGTACTCTCAGAAAGAGGGTATTGATTATCAAGAAAGATTTGCACTTGTAACTAAATTGAACACTATTAGATTGTTAATTGCATTAGCTACAAATAATCATTGGAATTTACACCAACTAGATGTAAAATTTATTTTTCTGAATGGTGATTTAAAACAGAAGGTGTATTTGACACAAGTTGAAGGGTTTGTGAAAAAAGGGCAACAACATTTAGTTTGCAGATTAAAGAAAGCTTTATATGGGCTGAAATAGACACTTAGGTCGTGGTATGAAAGGACATATTCTCTTTTTTTCGAGTAGGGTTTTATGAGAATTCAAAGTGATCCAAATCTGTATACCAAATTTGATGTTGATTTCTTTGTATGTTGATGACTTAATCATTACAGGAAATTTAGTGAAGTGAATTTATGAAATCAAGATGTAGATGTCACAAGTATTTGAGATGAAAGATCTCGGTGAGTTGTATTACTATTTAGGTCTTAAAGTTTGGTAAGATGTTGGTCAGACTTTTGCTTCACAGGGTAGGTATGTTAGAGAAGTGCTTAAAAAGTTAAAGATGGATCAATGCAAAGTTGCTTGTGTTCCTACGCAACAGAATGTGAAGCTTCATCTTGATGATGGTTCAAAACAGGTTGATGATACATTGTACCGGAAAATAGTTAGAAGTATGTATTATCTA
This sequence comes from Pinus taeda, assembly GCA_000404065.3. Lineage (NCBI taxonomy): Eukaryota > Viridiplantae > Streptophyta > Pinopsida > Pinales > Pinaceae > Pinus > Pinus taeda. The sequence goes on from APFE030899560.1 coordinate 68,146, forward strand.
CTATAACTAGCCCTGACATTGCATATTCAATCAATGTTCTTAGTGAGTGTATGACTAGACCTCTACAAAGCCATTGGAAAGCAACAAAAGAAGTACTCAGGTATGTTGAGTTGATAGGTTACTTAGATTCAGATTGGGATGGTAATCCGGATGATAGATGATCCACTACATGTTATGCATTCAATATTGGATCCAGGATTATTTCATGGTGTAGTAAGAAGCATCCAATTGTATCTTTGTCATCTAAAGAGGTAGAATATGAAGCTTTTTGTGCAACAACTTGTGAAATTGTTTGGTTGAAGCGATTTCTTCAAGATGTTGGAAAAGAACAAAAGAAGGCTATAGTGATCAAGTGTGACAACCAGAGCTCAGTCAAGTTGGCAAATAATCTAATTTTTCATGAAAGGACAAAGCATGTTGATGCCCAATTTTATTTTATTAGAGAAAATATATAGTCTAAGGAAGATTTTCATTGAATATTTTAATACTTGTGAAAATGTTGTTGATATTTTCATAAAGCCCCTTAGGAAGGTGAAATTTGAAGTGTTTAGGGAGATGCTATGTTTGGAAATCAACCATTTCTCCATTAAGGGAGGAACTTAGAAAATAATGGAGACACTGTAATTGCTAAAATTGTGTTTGTAATTAGGACATACTTTCTATTTTCTAGTGGGTTGTTACATTTCCCTAACTAAATGCGAATGTATAAGTTTGTATTGATTGATTTGTGAATACAATGAATTTCCCAGCATTGTGGGCAGCCTCAGCGTCTCCTCACCTATGACTGCCAATATTTTTCTCATTCAATTTTGTCTTCCTTCTTTCTAATAGGTATAGTTGGGTCTCTAAATTGGACTAGAAAGTGTGGTTTGAGCAACGAGAATATGCAATTTTCTATGTCTACACTTCTCCACACCCATTTCGATCAATTCCAAGTTCCCAAAAGCAACATCCGTGACAACTAAGAACCACTGCGTACTCTAAGTAAATCATCAAGTTTGTCTATAAATATGCCCTGAAACTTTAGCGTAAATATGGTGCATAAATGTCAACCACATAGAAAAAGGATACCATAAAAATGTTTACATAGGTGTCACTTGGAAAGAAGAAGGGTAGACCTAATTAAAAAAAGGTCTATCAACCTAATACAAAATTGAGGAATATAATGGCACCTTTTCAGAAAAATAACGAACAGTTTTGAGATACAACAACGCACATCTTTGAAAGCTCTACATCGGTCAAATTGGTATTTGCCCGTCGGTACTGCTCTAAAATTTTATTAATTTAGTTACCAATAAAGAAAGAATGTGAGACCAGTTCTATGCTATAAACAAGTCGAAAGAGGCATCAGAGCTAATTTTTCTCGCTAATAGAAGGGATTAAAATTGCAAATGACCGACCTCGACGATGCCGGCGAATCCTATTTCCACCTCTATAGCATTATAAATGCTATAGAGGTACAGTTGAGTTCTGACATCTCGCCATCGGCAGATCATCGCATGTATGATGTATGGACACTCGCCATCGGCAGATCATCATGTATGGGCATGAACATTGGAAGCAATATAAGGCGGCAACCCGATCACCCTACGTCCCGCAACCTCCAGTATTCAATGTATCTGCGACCACTGTCAGACCTGTCCCGTCTCCTCCTGCAACCTCCGTTGGCTTCCTCGTCTACCACCGTTTTCCCAATTCCATTTTATTTTGAATTTAGCAAAGGCGCTAAAGGAAATCAAATTTGAATTTTGAATTTGTAATTTCGTTGCCCTGAAATAGGAACTGCCCTGGTAGGGTTGACAGCTCAACTCCGCAGCTCCACCATTCAATGTCACCTACCATTATTCAATGTCACCTCTGGTACAACGTTTTAAACTTAGATTTCAAGCCCGCTCGAGATTTTTGAATTAAAAACTTTGTAGTCCCGCGTAATTTTTTTTGAAACAATAGAAATTGTTTCTATGGTTATTTCTATGCAATATTATTATTGTGATTTATGACATCCCTGTAACTCGCAATAAGTAAGACAGGTCTTTGAAGAATAGCGGTGTTGGAACTATTTATATTCAGGTTTTGGTTTTGAATTTTCTGACAATGGGTTTGGAGGATGACAATGAAAATGCCCATGGATCTGCAAGGCCCTTTTCCAGTAGCAGCAGCAGTAACGACAATGGACATCACGCTGGGAGTAAGATTTTTGTGTGTTTTCAGTCGAGGACTCATATGAATTTACTTCCGAAGCCGATTCTCCGCCTGGGCCGAAGCGACAACCCGGCCAATAGACTGAGGAGCGGCGCCAATAGAGGGAAATTGAGTCCTATGATTGCGAAGTAGAGGAACATGCGCTCGGAAGGGAGGAACAAGATTTCGGAGTATGAAAGTGAGGAACTGTCATCGCCCAAAGTGACCTGCGTTGGGCAGGTGAGAGTGAAGTCGCAGTAGTGCAAGAGCTGCAGTCTGTGATGGCTGAGATTGAGAAACTACACGGGGGAAAAAAGAGGAAGATTTTTTTTCAAAGGCTGGTAAATTAGGAGACAACCCAGATTCGAGTCCCGGCAGCTCACTGCAGTAGCCAAAGTGGAGCCAGGTCGTGGGATTGAAGACATTCATGAGGAGCGTGGATTGAATTTTCAACACTGGAATTTCATAGCTAGCTTGATGTGAATACTTGTGAATGTTTTCGTTCCTCTTGTTTATCACAATACTCTTAACAACATTCAATTCTCTTAACCGAAATAATAGCATGGGTTTTTCTTTCGCGTGAGAATAAGCTCTGTATAGCTTTCCAGGACGAAAAATTGATTTTGATGTTCCCCATTCTTAAATTGATTTTCTCAATAACAATGTTTCGTGCCTGGTTGATTATACTTATGTTTCCTTTCTTCTAAAAGAAATCATCCATCCATTTCCACTTATGTTTCTTCAGCAACGTCTAAGTCCTGTTGTTTTCTGGCAACTGTGTTTAAAAATAAATTTTCACCGACGTGTTAGATGTAGGGCACAACAAGGACGATCGTGTCATCCCACGCTCCTTTCCATTCCATTCCCTCCAATCTAATTAAGTCTAGGTTACAGAAATTTCAATTTTTTTTAAGAATTAAGCTTTTACAAAATTAAGGAAGTATCTTATCGTTAATTACCTGACTGCACTATTTATCCTTCTCCACTATTATAATATAAGATAATATATTATATCTTATAGTTTAGCTTTTTATGATATATAATGTATTGAAAGGGACTTTAAAAAAGAAAAACACATTTTATTTTTAATATTTTAGTTAGTTAAAATACTATTAATTTATGTTTATACTATATAGGTTTATTATGTTCTCCTAATTGAATACTTGACTTTATTTATTTATTATTATTGTTTTTTAATTCGAGAATAATTTTATAAAGACATTTAGTAAGGTTTGTCTCAACATAAACACTAGTTTTATGTGCACAAAGCCAATCCAGTGGAGGGTTTTTTCTACCAAAAGAAATTTCATGTAGTTGCTTTTCAATCATGTGATTTTTTTATAATCACAAAATTAATAGAAATTTAAGTTAGCTTCTTTTCAATCATGTGATTTCTTTATAATCATAAAGAAGTAATATACGCACAAGTAATATATTATTATTAATCTATTGTTAGGGAGAAATTATATGTTTTGATTGAAATAATAATTAAAAAAATGGTTCCTCTCCAATCATGTGATTTCTTTATAATCACAAACAAGTAATATACTCACTAGCAATGTATTATTGTTTATTTACTGTTATAGAGAAATTATAAATATATTATTGTTTATTATTGTTCTAGAGAGATTATATTTTTTTGGAATGAAATATATTTAGGTAGAGATCTTACCTATTAAACAATTTATGTATTTTGATATAGTAAAAAATCAAAATATTCAATTTTTAAAAAATATAATCTGACAATTTACCTTCAAATATATATTAATTTTTTTTAAAAATATATTTTTATTTTTATAAAAAATATTACAACATTCAGCTCTAATTATTTAAAATTATAACCATCTACGTGTTTTTATTATTAAATGCTTTAAATTATCAAAATCAAAACCAAGATGCTCAAGATATGTGAATCTATTACTAACTCATAATTTCTATGTTCTTGAATAGTTTCCAAGGTTGTAATCACATCATTTCTCAGTGTAACTTGTTCCAAGTATCTCTAGACACAAAGAATGTAAAGGGTTTGATAATAAGGCCACTCATATCATATAGTAATTATAATTTCATCATAAAGATTTCATAATATCTTTTTATAATTTAAAATGTTTCATTACTCTTTCTTTCTCCCACTAAGTATTGAAAATGTTTCGTTATTCTTTTCTTTCATAATAGCTATTTATACATTTAAATATGTTATTGAATAATTCATAATAGATTTTTATATATTTAGAGATGTTATTGAATAATTTTATATGATTTTTATTTTTCTAAATTATTAAAAACATAATAAATAATTAAATTATTTATTTAAATTTATAATAATTAATTTATAATTCACAAAAGCTTATAATTCATAAAGGTTAAGTATGATATGTATTTTTATTATTCAATTTTTTACTAAAATATATCATGTAAGTTTATTTCTTTACATCATAGTATAAAAGAAATCACTTTTCTTATCTCTACGAGAGAAATATATGGAGTAGAGTCATTGACAAATTTTATTACCTAATTTAATAACAACTAAGTATAAGAATGCAAGAATCTTATTTATATGTTGGGTATAAATAACTGAAACTATTGTATATTCTCTTCTTATTTCTTTCAAAACTTTTGATACCTATAGCGAACCATCATTATGCCTAGAACATCTAAAATAGAATGTTCAACAATATCTCAATAATGTGAAGTATAAGAATGTAAGAATCTTACTTATAAGTTGGGTATAAATAACTGAAACTATTGTATAGTCTCTTCTCATTTCCTTTAAAACTTTTGATACCTATAACTTACCATCATTATGCCTAGAACATCTAAAATAGAATGTTCAACAATATCTCAATAATGTGAAGGGTCTAGATTAGGATCCCTATCTTATTACCCGAAAATTTACTTTAACCTCCAATATATCAGTGGTTATTACAATCATCCTTACAATATCTTCTAGTCTTATTCATACCATTCAATCCACATATCAAACTCATTAAGGAAGAGGCTTCCCACTTGTAGAAATTTTATATCTCATAATCAAGAGTGACCTTCATTTTTCCATTGTATTAATTTTGTTTTATAATTTTTCATCATCTTCCTTCAACATCTAAGTGATATGCATAAGTGTGCACTGAAAACAACACATAACCTAAAATTAACTACCCTAAAATAGTAATTCCATATTGTGTCATGCATATCTAGCACTCCTCCTAGTTACCTTGCAACCTACTAATGGCTATATGTGCACAACCTTTATCCTAAGGTGATTTTTCCCTTTTTTTTCATCGAATTTTACAACCCTAGACATTTCTACCATGATTAATATTCCACAAACACCACTCACCATAAACATTATGAAATCTCTTCTAATAATCCATGAAATTAACCTAAATAAGTCGTTATCGTATTTTAGACCTTTATATCGTGATTATTATATTGGTCCCTTTATAATTCCAATTTCACTATTCAACAATAATTTTCTATTGCACACCTACTTGAGGGATACCTCAAGTGTACTAGGTTATCATTTGTTTGAAATTTTGTTACCATATGAAACCCTTTTTACTTCACCTCGATTATCCCATCGTGCTTAATCCATAAATTTTCCATCAAGATTATCCATGACTATTACTTGATTATTTATGTTGGGCATTGGATAATCCAATGCTCCTTGCGTGTTTAGTGACATGTGCTTAACCACCTCTGGAGGATTCATTAACTTTGGAAATGCATCTGTTTAATAACACCTGCAAGTTTTGGTGTAATGGCAACCGTGATTCTGACAAGTGGTATCAGAAGATGTGGGCATATACGAAAATTGGGCATATACGGAAGATGTGCGCATATACGGAAACTGGGCATATACGAAAACTGGGCATATACGGAAACTGGCATATACGGAAGATGTGCGCATATGCCCAAACTAGGAATATACGGAAAATGTGCGCATATACGGAAAATGTGGGCATATACGGAAACTGGGAATATACGGAAGATGTGCGCATATACGGAAGATGTGGGCATATACGGAAACTTGGCATATACGGAAGATGTGGGGATATACGGAAACTGGGCATATACGGAAGTTGTGGGCATATACGGAAGATGTGGGCATATACAGAAACTGGGCATATACGGAAGATGTGGGCATATACGGAAGATGTGGGCATATACGGAAACTGCGCATATACGGAAGATGTG
>APFE030899561.1:0-13496 GCA_000404065.3 Pinus taeda
GAGGAGTACGGTATGGAATTGAACTTTTTGCTAAGAAAATGTCATCATGCCCACACTATTTTGTTATAAATGTGGGACAAAATGAATGTTGTCTGGGAGTAATAGATTTTGGTTATCAGACATTGGGATTGCTTCTCTCTTTCATTGTATTTAGAAATGCCTTTATTGAAGGAGTGGTGGCGAATCTGATCCATGTTGTAGTTGTTGATTGCATACTTGGTTGCATGGTTGGCATGGCTATCCGCTATTGCCTTGGGACAATTTGAGGTCGGTGAAGCTGAAGTTGTAAAAGCAACAAGTAGCAATATTCCTGATGTAGGAATTGCTTGGGTAGGAAATATAGCAATTTATGTTGCAAGCCTGTTAAGAGGTAGGTTCGATCTGGAGATTGGTGCTAGAGATGTTCTACCTACCAATAGAGGTCCTGAGCTGAAAGAAATTAATGGGTTTGGACTAACCACATGTACAAGGAAATCTGAAGATGAAAAGGAATATGGTAATGTTGTTGTTATAATGTTGTCAGGTCAAATGCCTATTTCTTCTATGAAGCAATTCATGAAGTATATCCATCATTCCCATGGTGTGGATTCCATATGCTTGAATTTCCTCCCTTTAGGGTCTGCACCAGTCCATGCAGAGGTTTTCTTATGTCAATGCATTGCATTCCAGACAGTCTCTGTTGCAGAGGATCAGAGATGTCAATGCATTGCATTCCAGATAGTAGAAGAGATCACAACCATGCTTTCTCTTCGGATGCCTCGTACATTAAAAAGACTACCATTCCTGGTGCCTATTTCCATGTTCAAATTTCCTAACAAATGGCTGCCATCGGTATAAACAGGACTTGTTGCATGTCACTGAGAATGGGGAAGAATCCCTTGCTGCATTCTGTGAAATGCTTCATCATATTTCTTCGATATTGGAAGAAAACAGTTTCATCTACATTCTAGTGCATCCATTGGGCAGTGATGACTGGACCAAGCAAACACATCAAGCACCAATTCATAATGAAAATGCAAGTGGAAATCCCTATACTAACCAATATCTAAATGCTCTTGAAATGACAAGCATTGTGAAAACAAAGACACTAAAGCATACTGAAGCTGCATCCAAAGGTCTAACTAGTGAATTAGTGGACATCACGAGTATCTCCAGCATTGACATGTTTTCTGGTTTGAATATCCCAACTGCCAAAGTGCAGAATAATGCACATCAAACTCCAAGTCATAGTGAAAATGTTAGTGAGTAAGAGGATCAATGGACAAATATTTTATGGCTTGGATCACCAAGTTAGTGATATAATTAATAGGATTTTTAGGGAGCCATTTGTAAGCAGAAGTTGCCAAGAGCTCATGAAGCTTAGCTACATAATCGAAGGAATTTCACAATCTAGTATGTTAAAATTAGTTTATATTGTCTCATCACTTTGCTCAAACTTAAGTTCTCGTTTTCACACGAGTATGGTATGGAATTTAACTTTTTGTTAAGAAAATGCCATCATGCCCTCACTATTTTGTTATAAATGTGGGACGACATGAGCTTTGTTTGGGAGTGATAGATTTTAGCTATCAGAGATTAGGACTGCTTCTCTCTTTCATTGTATTTAGAAATGGCTTTATTGAAGAAGTGGCAGGGAATCTGATCCATGTTGCAGTTTTTGATCGCATACTTGGTTCTTTGGTTGGAACGCTATCTATTATTGCCTTGGCACAATTTGAGGTCGGCGAAGCTGAAGTTGTAAAAGCAAGTAGCAATATTCCTGATGCAGGACTTGTTTGGGTAGGAAATTTAGAAATTTTTGTTACAAGCCTATTAAGAGGTAGGCTCGATCTAGAGATTAGTGCCATAAATGTTATGGCTACAAATAGAGGTCCTGAGATGAAGGAAATTAATGGTTTTGGACTGACCACATGTACAAGCAAATCTAAAGATGAAAAGGAATATGGAAATGATGTTGTTGTAATGTTGTGAGGTCACATGCCCAGTTCCTCTATGAAGCAATTCATGAAGTATATCTGGAATTCCCATGGTGTGGATTCCATAGGCCTGAATTTCCTTCCTTTAGGGTCTTCACCATTCCATGTAGAGGTTTGCTTATGTCAATGCATTGCATTCCGGACAGTCTCTGTTGCAGAGGAGTAGAGATGTCAATGCATTACATTCCAGACTATAGAAGAGATCACAACCATGCTTGCTCTTCGGATGCCTAGTACATTAAAAAGACTCTAATTCCTGGTGCCTATTGCCATGTTCAAATTGCCTAACAAATGGCTGCCATGGGTATAAATAGGACCTGTTGCATGTCACTAAGAATGAGGCAGAATCCCCTATTGCAGCCTTTGAAATTCTTCATCATATATCTTCGATATCAGAAAAAAACAATTGCATTCGCATTCCTATGCGTCTAGTAGGTTGTGATGATTGGACCAAGCAAAGTAAAAACTGCCAAAGAATCAGTGTTGCAGGTGGAGGCTATCAGTTCTATAAATTTATGGAGGGATTGTTTTCGCCTTAGGAGTTGTGGGAATGATCTAATGAAATTCGTGGTATATAGTACATGCAATTCAATTCCTAGTCTAGGCTCCATAGAATAAACTGGGACCACTGATCTATGCAAACAGGTGGTAGGAAAATGGATTTAGAGAACATCACAAGTAGCACCAACATCAACACGATTGTATGTCTGCTAGTTAATTTTACAAATTCTTTATTTTTGTTTTCCTTTTCTCGGTCATGCTTCAAAAATTTTCCCTGCAACAAAACCATATGTTTAAAAAAAATCATATCCTGGATTTATGATTAAAATAATTTCTTATGATGCAAAAGCATCCTAGATTTATTGTGAAACTATTTACTTATGATGCAAAAAAGTAGTAGAAGGTGGAGAAAAGGGCCATCACATCCTAATTAGAACCTAGAGTGGAACCTAAATTTCCAATAGGGCCTCCATAATCTTTAGTAAGAACTCGAATGCATTGGAAGGATAAGGAATGGAGCTCGTGCTGCATGAAGAAATGGCGACGGCTAGGGTTCTGCCCTAGCCCCCATGCAGGCCAAACCCATCCGTGATCCAGCTTCTCATGGCCGAATTAACCTCATCAAGCTTCGATTCTAGGCATTCGTCCTCGGGGATGGTCGATCAGATCCTTTCGACCTCCCCTCACAACTCTGACATTTGTATTTTGCAGCTCATTTCGTTTCAGTTGTCTTCCTCCCCTGGTGCATCTGAGTCCTCCGTGACGGCAATGGCTACCCTCCTGGAGTTGATCTGCACAAATTAACTTCAGAATTGTGAAAACCTTAGTTAAAACAGGAGGCTATTTTCTTAGGAAAACCAATACATAGTTCGATGTTCAAAATATTCAAGATATCCCTTTTCAAATGTCTCCATGTTCAGCATTCTATGTATATACAAATATTAATTGCTACAACATTCAACAGATACAAACTATCAAAAATGTATATCTAAAACCATATAGAAAGCATATAATGGGCCAAAGTATCCATGTGCACCGAGCAAAAATAGAGAATCCATGGGACCTCTTGTTCAGTAGAGGTACATGCCCATCAATTCTATCCATCCATACGCACTCATATCATAAACAAATCCATTTTTATGGCCAGAAGGAAATGGAAGTGGAACACACTTACGAGCAACCTCAAACATTAAAAGCCCTAACGTTAAAACCCTAAAATTTATTGGTCAAAACCCTAAAGGTCAAGAATGAAAGCCTTATAAGTCTTTGCAGAACCCAAATGGAGGTAACCACTAACTTGGTGGTGTTCTGCCTCCTCAGAGCCATTCCTCCAGCGGAGTTATGAGCGCCATGGAGCCAAACTAAAACTTTGAATAAAGATTCAAAGAAATAACCAGGTCTGAAAAAATTGACATATCCATCAATCCTCGGAGCCTTTCCTCCAACGGAGTTACGAGCGCCATGGAGCCAAACTAAAACTTCGAAGAAACAACCAGGTCTTAAAAAATTCAACATATCCATCAAAATCAAGTATGTAAGAGGCGAGCATGGTGTTGCTTGTAACTTATTGCTTCATTCATGACAGAAAATGCTGCCTGCAATTCCAAAGCAATTCCAATGAAAGGTACTTTGTAAGAAACAGGTTCTTCGACAACTCTTCCTAGCCAAGATGATGAGTTGCAACTGGATGAGTTCATTAACCATGGTAATGGAAGGGTAAGATGCATGCCCAACACGTACACCAACGCCCACACCTCAAAACTCGATTATGTCACATTCGAGAAAGATGGCAAGGATTTGGCATGTTCAATCAACTAGGCATGTTCAATCAACGACTGGAAACACTCCAATCGTCTAACGATTCATCAGACAGAGGGGAGAGATGACACGAGGGCAAGGAGGGGAATTCATTTCAGAGGGAACGCCTTACGGCATAATAATTCTCATTAGTCTCCAATTAATTAACAAAAAAAAATCCAATTTAGAAGTAGTTTCTATGTTTATAAAATTACCTCTTTGTGTGTTTAAAATATTAACGTTAACACATTCCTACAATTATGGTATTTTTTAAGAGTTTATACTTTTAGTTACTCTATTAACTTTTACATATTTTACACTTCAACAATTAATTAATTATAATATGTAGTTTTATTTTAATGTATTCAATTTTTTTTCTAATTTAATATTTTTACATATTTTATATATTATTATTAATTTTAATTAAATTAAATATGTCAAATTTATATATTCATTTATTAATATTAGTTAAATAAAAAATTAAAATATATATTATTTATATAACCATTTTATAAACACATAATTTATAATTTATATGAATTATTATACTTTTGAGCAACCCACATACTTATTCCCACATACTTATTCAATTAGCATACATTATAACCATTTAACATGTATATAAACTTATTATATTTTACCATTTTATAAGCACATAATTTATAACCTATATGAATCATTATTCACATATGTTTTTGAACAACCTATATACATATTCAATTAGCATATATTATAAACATTTAAGATGTATGAGCTATTTTGTAAGTGAAGTTGTGCAGAAAAACACTATATAGTAATTTAAATATTCATTTTTAAAAAGCTAAAATGTATCCATATTGTTAGCTATTAGTTTGCTACTTGGGGAACTAAACCAATAGCATAAGTTCAAAATTTTAAAGTTATGTATTTTATAGTATACCAAATTGTCTCTCAAAATGGATGTAAAACCAAAAACCAAAATAAACCATGATTTGACAAAGATGACAATGACTACATTATCATAGAATTCTTCTTGAATGATTTGGATCACTTCATTATTTAGTTGGGAGTCCACCAAAGTCAGTGGATGGAGCTCATTGCCACTGTTCAAGGAGAATTCAAAGTTTGCCAATGTTTTTGTTAGAATGGAGACTTTCCTAAGTCTATCAACCTTTTCCATTAGTTTTTCCATGAGAGTTTTAATATGCTATTAAATATTAATGGTTTGCATGTAAGAGGAGGTGCATGCTCTAGTAGAGTTTCTCACGCTAAGTATCCATTACATATTTAGAATAAACCTTCTATCTTCTTAGACTTTTTCTTCCACATAAAATATTAGTCTCTGGACCACTCCAAGGATAATTTCTTTGTCTTGGGTCATAGAATCTCAAGTTGTTGAGTGGGCTTTGGTTTAGCCAATAGAGGGGGAAGCAAGGTTAGGGGCAAGGGTGGGACTAAGTCGTGCTCTTCTACCTCCATGGTGAGAAGAGAAGAGGCAACATGTTGCCATGATCTAGGGACACCAAAGAGGGCATGAACTGAGTCTATGATCCTGGGGATGGAAGGTGAAATCAAAGATGGAGCTTAGATAGGTAGGAGAGGTGAAAGAGGGATAGTAGGTACTCTAGGAGGGGTGGCAAGGAGAGTGACTAAGAGGTTAAATAATAATAACCCAACTTAACAATCAGTAGGGCACTCCTAAAAAAGAGACATTGGAGGTAGGGGATAAAATGAAGGGAAAAAAATCTCAAATTCAAGCCATAAAAAACACACCTAGAATTAGAAGTCCCAGATAGGGGATAAATATATAGAAGATGATTCATCCACAACTCTTGTAAAACACTGTTAGAAACATGTCTACAAATAAAGGGTTGTACAGAACAAACATTACAATTACAATAAACGTGAGACTCCTTCATCAATTTTGCAACAAACTAGAGGTGGTGTACCCTAGAGTGAGTATTTTCTAGCTAAAAATATTGCAATCCTACATGCAACGACAATTTTATTGCAGTATTAACATTGAGTTTCCTTCCTTCCAACACTACAATATCTGAAAAATAACATGATTGTAAAATGCGAGGAGTGCCCACAAGAAATAGTGGCATGGAGCATAATAAATTGCAACGAGAGCTTCAACCTTCCATTTGATATCTCCATCACTCCATCCTCTGTCATGATATTCTATTGCCTCCCCATTAATCACCATAATCATTTCCTGAGTGCTCCTACATTCAGAATTTAGAACAAATTATCCTTCACCGGACTCCCATGCAATGAAGGTAATCATTAAAATTCCTTCCCACGAACTAACCAAATTACCATATAGGTGTAGTTGTATGTTAGGCCATGCATAGTGCAATTTGATGGGATGACTACCACCCATATTAAATAGATTCCCATCATGTCAATGCAAGGGGGTCACCCCACTAGATGTGCGCCCACATTGGGGAGCTTTGTCCATTTACAAAATTTCTTTGCATATGTTTCTTAGTGCGTCAAGAAGAGGATGAAGCCAATTTTTTTTCCAGCATATCTTCTTTATAGTGCAAACCTTTGTTGGCTAGTTTTTCTTCCAACTTATTTCTAGTTATTTGTATATGTAATAGTATAGGGGCTACTATTAATTTTAAGAGGACTTTGATTCTAATTAAGCCTGCCATTAGTCTCTAATTATTAGAGACCTTGGGGGAATTAGATCCATTTTGTAGTTTTTTTTTATCATTAGAACAATAGTTTTAAAATCCCCTTTAATTACAATTTTTGATAATTAAGATGTTTGGCTATTATTGGGCCTTGCTCTAGGGATGAGAGTTCTACCATATTATTAGTATCAATTCCTAGATTTCCAACATAAATGTGAATAATGTGTCCATTATCATCTCTAAATATCCCTTCAAAACTAGCAAGGCCAAGATCACCCAAAGAGGCCCCATCAAAGTTTAACTTTAAGAAGCTAGCAGGAGGTGGTTGCCACATTATAAATTTTAGGAGAAGTTTCCATGCTCTATTCACTATAGCACTTGTAAAAGGTCCAAAGTCCCATTCTTTAAGTGTTGAATGAATATTGGTACTATTCCAGTTTGATTGTTTGAAAATTATGTCCAATCCATACCATATTTCTAATGCCAATCTATAATTGTTAAGTAGATTCTCAATTGTTTCTATGCTTTCCCAATAGAGGCTACATCTTGCTAAACTTTGAAAACCCTTATTTTGCAGATTTCCCAGGTTAATTTTTTTTTTTTATGAGAAGCCAAAGAATTGGGCCAAATTTCTGAGTCCCATAGCTTTTTCCATTTACTTTTGTTGGGGTTTCCTTTTCTACCAACTACTAATATATAAGCCTCCTTTAAGAAGAAAGATCCTTTAGGCCAATGCCCTTATGAGAGGATATCTTTCCCAGATTGGATTTTAATTCTTTTTTTTCCAATTATATTGTGATGGCTTCCTAAGTTTATAATCTATATTCACAAGCCACTGTGTGCACTTCACCCACTACCATTGTAATGCATCCCTCCCATATTTACCCAATCTCACTGGCCTGCCAGTGTAAACATGAGATAAAGAGTTACTATGATATGACTCGACCTCCAATCTTTAGTTATGGAAGTGGGGCTGACAAACGGAACACATAGCAGCATCCTTCAGGGCTACAAGACAATCAAGGGGCTAAAGGACCACCCTAGGTGACCAAAACCTGAGCTCGAGCTACTTTTTTCACAACTTAACCCCCAATCGGATTCATGACAAGGCCTAGGTGCAATTATAGGCCTCCAATTGCATGCACACCACTGTCTCCATGCCACTATGACCCAACTTTCTTAGTTAAAAAGGTGCGGTCCCAAGATCTGAGCCACCTTTCCAGGCCAAGCTCTAGACCACTGTCCAAGATTTCTTGTAACTTTTAAGAAGGATAAATGACATAATGACAAGGATAAACATATAAACTTGAATCAAAAACTTGACTTAGATAAATGAGAATATACTAGGAATTTCGTCAAACACATGGTAAACATTTAAGTTATAGGTCATGAATGCATATATGAGTGTCAATATTTCTTCTTTAGCTGTGAATCATCAAGAAGGCCTCATTCCCTCTCAAGTAGTTGTAGAAACATTTGTTAGCCCATGCATTCATCAACCATTCATTAAATTATCAAATCATGAACAAGAGCCATAACTAGAACATATTATATAACCATGCTTATAACCAACATATAATCATAATATTAACCATGAAAAAACAACCATCAAAGCCACATAGTAAAAAGTATAAATACTCATAGAGTACAATAAAAAATAGCTCTTATTAACTTATGCGAAAGGCAACAAAGTCAAGGACTTCCACATACCACATGACCATAGATTAAGTTGAACCAAATATTTCTTTCAGGCAATCACCCTTGTGTCATATTGCAAGCATGTATGTGGGATATCATGGGACAAATTGAGACATAAACAACCAAGGGAATCTAGAGGTTAAATCACTTCCACCCTCAAACTATCGTGATCTTTCCAAAACTAGTCAAGAGATCACAAAACCAAAACAATATTAGATACCTCAGAATTCCTTCACCACACTTTGAGACATTTGTCTGTCTCCAACCACCTATCAAGGGCTTCCTAGAGAAAACCATATCCACCCCAACCCATGACCTTGGTCTTATTTTATTTACATGGAAACTTAACCACGGGTTGTTACAACATTCATTGTTGTTGAGATTGAGGTTGCACCCAAAATTGTTGGACCACTACTCCATATTGCGATATCAAACAAGGTTTCCACTCATTCAACTCTCCATTTTCCAATTTCGATCATTTCAACTAAGAATCCTCCCAAAAGAGGGCTAAATTTCCATCCATGATTTCCCAAAAAATTGTGAGATGGAATCAAGTATTTATTCTTCTAGGCTGAATTCCAAAGATGAGATCCCTCAATTCCACCCCCCATCAAAATTAGAAGACTATCAAATATTCCCGACATGTATTTTTCTTTCCATACTTTTCTCCCTAAAGCTTTTTGGCTTTTAAGCCTCAACCACCAAGTTTTGGCTCCTAGTGATTGATTGAGGATTTTAGGGACTTTCAAGGAAACCCTTATCCTGATTGTAGATTATCAAATCCTTCTTACATGATTTCTCAAGCCAACCTCTCTATCTATGTTTACATAGATGGACATCAGGTTAGTTACCGAAATTAATTATTAAAGAAAAACTCGGAAAATCGGATGGTGCATACATGGAATATACAACTTCCATGGTTGTAGTAGCTGAGATAATATGATTAAGGAAATATTTTAGCATGGATCTATAAGATAGTCCTTTCTTGTCATCCCATGTTGTTGTATGACATAAATTAGTTTGTACATAATGATAATGGACATAGCAATATTGAGGAGAGGAAAGTAAAATAATATTCTGAAAATACTCAATTTTTTTCTCCTATCTTAGCTTAAAAAGATAGCAACTTTGAATATATGTCTCATCATTAAATGTTAGTTGGTGCATACAAGGATATCCTTTGAGTTCTTTTAAAAGTATGATAAACAAGCGTTGAACAAAGCATTTAAATTATACAAATATCCTAGATGAGGCCTCGAAATTGAAATATAAGTGTAGAGGTTTTTCATATAGGACTTCATTGTGGTATCTATTAAGGAAAATCTAATCATGCCTTCCTCAATTGAATGCCTGAAAAACTAAGCCTAAAACTACAAGAAGCAACACTTATTTTATAAGATAAATTGAATTTAATATTTAAAAAGAATGAAATCTCTTTTTCCAATATTTTCCCTAGTTCTCTAAAATCACCAATTGTTTTATCTTCATTGGTCCTTGACATAAGACACTTCACACTTGGATCAATGAAGTGCCACTAGTTCTAGACTAACCATAAATTCAGATTATGACCTTGTCCAAGGAGTTTCATAACATTAAATTCATTATATATTATTCATGGAAGGCAGTATGAATGAATTTCAAATTTCAAATAAGCGAGACTTTCAAATTTCAATTTTAGAAAAAAAACTCAATATCTTGCTTAATCTCTCATTGTACTATGAAAAACCATTTAGAACACAATTAGATATCACACTTTGTTGTTCATGAAGAGTATGCAAACTCATACAAGTCTCATGGATTTGGATAGAAACCATTAAATTGACATATTACTATTGTGGATTATATATTATCATAAAAAGTTTTAACCTCTAGGGTTTTGATGTTCATTTCTGGAACCTTGTCCATTTTCTCTACAAATAAGGACACGACATATTTTGAGATTGATCTACTTCTGCGAAAACCTTCCCTTTGAGTGCATTCTTGAAGGATGTGGTTCAATTAGGATTTGGGTTTCTAGAACCTCCATGCATGCTCAAATTAAAAATTATTTTTGAATATTTTGTCACACCATAATCTTCTATTCATTGAATGTCTTCGAGTACGTTTCATGCGTATTCCAAGACTTGGAACAATACTGGTACCATACTCTTTTGGATCATCTGATTCAGATTTCTTACTAGATCCAAACCTCGAATCTAGTGAACAAAAGTCGTCCCTCTAAGACTCGATAAAAATATGAAATTGAATATACTTTTCACTATTGATTACCATATCTTGTGTAGATCTTGTTGATTTTGGAGTGATAGTCTCCATATCCCATATTGTTTGAGCTACCCAACTTTATCCACACCTCGATCTACTAATAGAGATAGACATAATCATTGAACAAACCCCACATCCCTAAACACCATGGGAATTGAACAAAAACCAATGAAATGATAGATATGGTCATAAGCATGTAAGATCTTGCGAATAACAAGTCCTGCCTGAGATAAAAAAAACTAGAGTTCGAGACCCCACTTTCTACATTATGAAGATCTTTCCTGCTACTTTGAAACAAATGAATCTCTCTGAAGGCTTCTCCCCTAGCTCATTTGGCCACCATTGACGCCCATCGGTTCACTAGAAACTAGCTACACATTTCTCCAATAGAAAGCATAAGCTCAGATGTGGATGCTTCAACATTGTAGAGCAGAACCCTAACGTTATTTTCCATTGTCCAAAAAGGCACTCCACCCTATCATATTAATTATGTTTTTATTTATGTTGTATTAGATTAATATTGAATATATAAAAACATATACTACATGTTTTTCAATTTATCATATATTTTTTAAATTAAAAATATTTTTTATTCATCGTATTATTTTATAAACCCTACATACATACACATAGAGAATTCAAATCTATGGCAATAGATAGACTCATTTATATCATAGGGATGCTTTTGCAATTTCTTTTAGGAGCTTCTCTCAAGGACACAATATTGCCATACTATTTTTCTTAGCTTTTATAGGTTTAAATAATTTATATGATGTTAGAAATACAGTTTCATCTCCAATTTTGGGTAACATGGCTAAATTTATTTAAAAGTGATTGAAATGTTCTTAAATTAAAATATTAAAATAAGACCTTTATGCTAATTTTAAAAATATAAATGACCTTGCGACATCCCAATGACAAGGACAAGGTGCTTTAGAAATGGGATTTGGACCAATTATACCAATTAATCTAAGAGTCAGGGTTAAATATATATTATTATAATGGTTTCTAAGTGCTTTAAGAATGACATGTTAACCAATCTTGTGACCTCCCAATGACAAGGACAATGTCAGGGTTAAATATACATTATTATAATGGTTTCTAAGTGTATTAGCAATGAGATGTGGACCAATTGATCAAACTTTCTAGGCTAAATATATTGTTATAGTAATTTCTCACTTTATTGCATGGAATAACCCAGTATGGGGTTAGATCTCACATAAACATGTAAACAATCATAAACATGTAAATGTAAATGTAAACATTTAACATGTAATGTTTAACATTTAACATTTTTAATTTAATGTCAACCGTATTTTAAATCAATCTAATTATTGTTATGTATAAACACAATATAAATTTAAAATATAAAAGCCCTTTTTATGTTTAGTCCATAAACCTCTTTATATTTAAAGAAGACTCAAAGAAGAGGTTTTATTTAGGTGAAGCCTATGGGCGAGATACCATTTTAATATCATGGGTGAAATACCATATTTATAAAAGAGGTATGGTAAGTTAATAAAAATATAAATAAACTAGATGTATGGTAAATAAATAAAACTTTTTTTTTTCTATTTACTCCATAATTCACTTTATATTTACGAACACTAAAAAATGATGTTTTATTTAGGTGAAGCCTATGGGCAATTATTATTAATACCATGCAAAAAAACATCATTAACCCTAATATCAATATTAATAAAAATGAAGATGGCACATGGTATTGACCCATGGTATTGAGAACCAATGGTATTATTTCACTCTATGCGAGGTTGCATATCAGGATATTTGATCCATCTTGACACTTGGTAGATCCAGAGTAAAATCGATATTTACAAGTTAGCGATGATATCTATGAATTTAGTTCTTTTACCCTTTAGAAATTAAAGGGATAATTATAAATAATAATAATATATTTGTCAATTATGTTTTTAGGGTGGATGAGAAAAGCCTAACCCTAAGGGCATTGAGGAGAAATGACCCCGTGACCTCCCAATAACAAGGACAAGGTGCTTTAGCAATGGGACTTGGACCAATTAAGCTAACCGTCACAGTTAAATATATATTATTATAATGATTTCTAAGTGCTTTAACAATGAGAAGTAGACCAATCTCCTGACCTCCAATGACAAGGACAAGGTGCTTTAACAATGGGACTTAGACCAATTAAGTTAACCGTGATGTTTAAATATATATTATTATAATGGTTTCTAAGTGTTTTAGCAATGAGATGTCGACCAATTGAGCTAACTTTCTAGACTAAATATACTATTATAATAATTTCTCACTTTATTTTTAAAAATTTTGAATTTTAATATTAAATCTTAAAATTTACTTAGAGAAAAAAAACTAAAATCTCCTAATTTATAGAGAAAAAAAAATTATTTCCATCATTTAAAAAAATAATAATAAAAATATTAGAAAAAAAAAAATCATTATGCCTCTAAAAATCTATCATTTACAAAATGGAGAAGTGAACTTTATTTGTTAATTTATTTTATTTTAATTATAATGCACTGTGAGTATCCATGGTATGAGCATTATCGTTGTGGGTATCTATGGTATTTTAATATAAAAAATTTAAATATAAAAACGAAAATAATAATATTTTTAAAAAATAATATATATATATATATAT
>APFE030899561.1:13653-57689 GCA_000404065.3 Pinus taeda
TATATAATTTTGAGAATCCATGTTATAAGGTGTATGAGTTATAAGTATCCATGGGATGAGCCTTATGAGCTTGTTTTATCCACAAGTGGGTTTCCCTAAATAAAAAATATAATGTAGTGCAGACAATTCAATACCAAAGGGGTCAATTGGGGGACATTTACCCTATAATCCATGAATCCACAAGTGGGGTTCCTTAAGTGAAAAATATAATGTAGTGCACGCAATTCAATGCCAAAGGGGTCAATTGGGGCACATTTACCCTATAATATTGGCATATTATGGGATATACGGATTCAAATTATCTATGTGAGTTTCGGTTTTGAATTGAGATATAAATAACAATAAAGTGGCAGAGAAAAATAAATTACAGACCCGAACTTGTTTTTACAAAAATATTAGAAAAGAGATGGCTAATGCTGCGGATGAAAATCAATTTCCACAAAGAGACGGGAGACTGCGGCAGCTTCCACCTCGAAGGGAAGGGCAAAGGCAAGGGTCTGGGCCGTGATCTCTTCAATAGATGGCTAATGCTGCGGATGGAAATCAATTTCGACAAGGAGACAGGAGACTGCGACAGCATCCACCTCGAGGGCCGGTGTCACGCCCTCAACCTTCCTATATTTTTTTTGTTGAGAGCGTGCGGCACTACCGGGCAAGTTTATCACTTTACTTATAGACTACGCCTTCAAAAACTCGTTCTGCTGTCGCTGCACGAGTATTATCTTTATAACCAATTATTATAACCGAACTGCAATATTACAAACAACATTATAATCCTTTAATTATAATTCTGTTATGTAAATTACCAAATCATGAATCATAACAATAATCTATCCATCAACATAAATTACCGCAATATCCAAAACACATAAGAACAATTGCGCAAGTCTGTTGGGAGGGGCAACTCCCCAAGAGTCTGCCCGATTTCTTTTATTCAACCGAATTACAAATATTACAATCGTGTGCCGGCGCCCTGCCAAGACTACACGGTATTCTTGTCCACAGTTAAGGTCCATGTAACAGTTATCAACCCACGGCCTTTACAACAGAACTGTTTATCGGTTCGCTCCCCGTTCACCGAATTATACAATAGTGTGGGTGTCGGCGTTCCGCCACAACCACCCGATAGTTATGTGTCACCGGTCGTATTACTACCACGACGGTATCCACCTGTAACATGTGTATTATTCTGCCCTCCGTAACCCAAGTGCGCTCTTGGAGCGACTTTGCCAAGACCAGCAAACATACACCTGTATTTTTATTTATGAAGATAGCGAGCTCACTGCCTCGCTATGTCCCGTCCGCAGACCCGTAACTCTGCTACCTGCTTATCACTGCCGTGCCCTTCTCGTGCTCGACCGTTCAGCTCAGCGTATACCCAAGTCTGTTCACTCGACCTCTGTCGTCTTCGTTCAGAACCACTGTCGCCTACATCTGCACCGAGATGTTTATTGACCTCGCACTTCTTATTGAAGACTTAGATTGATGACCGAATGAGTTGATGCCTCTAATCGCCTTGCGTCCTCCATATTTATATGAGCTCGGGCTGAATTAGAGAGGGGTGTCGGTGGTAGGCCGACCCTCGTTTTAACGTTTAAACGCCCACCGCCCTACCAAGCCGACGCGTCCATTTTATCTTTAATCTTTCGTGGCACTTATATGGGCGGGTCGGCCTTTGTTTACAAAGCCGACCACGCCACGTATAAATCCACACGTCCTTGTGATTCTTATACCCGCGCGTGCTCACTCAACCATGGATCGCTCGCTTCGATGCCTCCTGCCCGTCGCTGTTTGCCCACGTTGAATGAACTCGGTCCTTGTTGTTTTGCCGAACTGTCCTCGACCTGTTCGTTTGTGGCTGTCTTTCCATGTGCTCCACTGCCCGAACTGTCCTAGCTGTATTGCTGTTGACCCGCCCGTTCATGTGTCGTCCAATCTATTGCCCGAACCGTCCCTTGACCCATTCGGTTGATGTTGTGTGTGTGTCTGAACGTCGCCTCCGTCGTCGCCCAAACTGTCACTGTGTTGCTGCCCAAACTATCCTAACCATTTGGTTGTCGACCCGTTCGGTCATGGTTGCCGTTTCGTGTGAGTGGACTATCGGGTAGGAGAGTCGCCCGTCCGTGTGGAGCGCCCGGTCCCCAGGGCGTTACATCCTCCCCCACCTTATTCTGTTGTCGTCCCGACAACCTCCATACCATTGTGTCCTCTTCGGTCCTTCATACCAAGTCGCCCTTCCAATTCATAATCCTGTGCATGTTTCGGAAGTATGCATCCCATACTGCATCAAGGTCGGCGTAGTGCAACAATCCTTGGCTCCCCAACATTTCGAACCTCCAAGTCCACCATGTATGGATAAACTGGCCGAGTGTACACACTCGTTTCATGATCTCCCCGTCACGTTCATGGGAACCCCCATTTCAGGTGCCCGTTGAGACCATCGACCTGCCCAAGTACTTCTACGGGTTCACTGCCTTGAGCAGTCAACAATGAACCCGGCTCCCGTATCTATCAAGATGATCGTAGGGAAGATGAGCCAGGGGGCTCTCTGCCGATCCACTCGATCATGCCTGCTTCGTCATCATCCTCCAACAATTCCAGCCTCTTTGTCAATTCCAAGATGCTGTCAGAGAGTGACTTGATAACCAAGTCCTGTTCAACAAGCTTGGCCTCCATGCTAGCCAACCGCTTATCTGTTTTTCCCTTATCTTCTACCTACATCCCTCCTAATTTACGCTCTGTCTTGGTCACCCCCATGGTGGGCACACCTATGGGCACGTCCGACCTCCCGTCGTAAATATAGAGTTTCCTTAGATGAGGTACAACCATCGCTTAATACTGCTTCATAAATTCCATCCCCAACACTGCCTCATAGTCGTCAATCCACACGATGGTGAAGTCTACCTTACCAGACCATTCACCAAGTGTCGTATCTACTTTCTCTGCTATGCCAAGAATTTCCGTTGGAGGGGAATTCACGGTCTTCATGTGTGCATCTACCAGCACAAACTTAAGGCCTAGCCTCCTCACGGTGTCTTCGCTCATGAAATTGTGCGAAGCTCCACTATCAACCATAGTGAGCACTTCGGTTCCACCAACTTTCATGCGCACATACTCCAACCTATTCCTTTCCGGGTCCCTCCTCGAGGTTACTTCCGTTGTACCCGATGCTCCGAGGATCTGCATCATTCCTGCCGAGGCATCATCTTCTTCATCCATTTGAGCAACAACGACCTTTTTTGGTTTAGAGGGGCAATTCTTAACCGTGTGCGGTCCTGCACATAGCCAGCACTTCAAGAGTTTCTTCTCCCTTGGAGCGTTATCCGTCTTCGGAGTGTCCTTTCTCTTCTCCTCTTTCGGTTTTTCAGACTTCTTCTTCTCATTAGAAGTCTCATCGTAGTGATCTACAAGTCTATCCACCGCAGCAAAGGCCTCTTCGAGCGTCCTGATCTTCTGCCTCTTTACTTCGTTACGGGCCCATGGCTTCAACCCAATGATAAAGTTGAAAACTTTATCCTTCTCAGCCATATCCGGAAGTTCCAAAACCGCGCTCGAATATTCTTGCTGGTATGTTTGCAAGCTTCCAGTCTGCTTGATATACTTGATTTTGGTCCTTGCCTCCCACGTTTCATCCTGCGGACTGAAATGTGATTGCAAGGCTTTCTTCATCTCGTCCCAGGAGGTAATGTCATCAGCGCTCCCATGAGTGATCTGATCTGCCCTCCTTCTCCACCACATATTGGCATCATTCGTTAGGAATTGAGCTGCCACCTTAACTTGCTCCTCACCCTTAGACAGGTTCAGCCTCTCTAGATATTGCTCCATGTCCCATAGAAAGTTGCCAAGAACTTTCGCGCTCCTTGTCCCGTCGTAAGATTCAGGTTCTTTTACTTTGATATGGGGCACTCCTCCACCGGAGTGGTGTCTCATAGCCCTTTTTAACACTGCAATCTCATCCTGGGCTTCTTCAAGAGCCTTGTTTGACTTGTCGAGAGTCCCCTTCAGGTTCCCAATTTCCGCTATTCCTTGGTCCCTTGACTCCTCGACTTCTTTCAGCCTTTCTTCAAGATGGGTACACAAGAAGTCTGTGTACTCGTAATTTGTCTTAAGTTCGTCATGCTGCTTCTCAAGCTCGTCATGCCGTGTCTTAAGTTCATCGTGTTGTGTTCGGAATTCCTCGAACTCTTCCTTGATCTTTGAGATGGCCTCTCGCTCTTCGTTGAGCGAATCCATTCCTTGATTCCACGATTTTTCCAAGGTCTCCATTCGTTCAATCACCTTGTCAGCAAATTCGGGAGTCACCTCCCTCACCATGTCTTTCCCTGACTGGTTAGATCTGGATTGAGAATTAGCTGCCATTTTATTCCTTTGTGATCTGGTCCCGACCATCCACTGCCGTTCCCTTTCACCTGCAAGTTCTGTCGAGCAACCCTGCTCTTCACCAGCTCGAGACCGAGCTCTGATACCAACTGTCACACCCTCAACCTTCCTATATTTTTTTTGTTGAGAGCGTGCGGCACTACCGGGCAAATTTATCACTTTACCTATAGACTACGCCTTCAAAAACTTGTTCCGCTGTCGCTGCACGAGTATTATCTTTATAACCAATTATTATAACTGAACTGCAATCTTACAAACAACCTTATAATCCTTTAATTATAATTCTGTTATGTAAATTACCAAATCATGAATCATAACAATAATCTATCCATCAACAAAATTATATAGTTCAAAAACCAAATCCATATTAAAAGCATTTACAAAATTACACCACAAATACCAAAGAGCCAAAACTCTTAATATGTATAATTTAAGAACCAAATTCATATATACATATTAAAAACCAAATTCATATTAAAAACATTTATAGAATTGCAATACATATACCAAAAGGTCATATTTCTTACTATAGAAATCTCTTATATTACAGTTGGTGCATGTCTGAAACAAAATAGCATATAATTAATATGATTTTTAGGGAGCAGCTTGTAATTAGAGGTTGCCAAGAGCTCAAGAGCTCATGAAGTTTAGCTTCATAATGAGAGGAATTTCACAATTTAGTATGTTAAAATTAGTTTATACTATCTCACCACTTTTCTCAAACTTATGTTCCTATTTTCAGAGGAGTACGGTATGGAATTGAACTTTTTGCTAAGAAAATGTCATCATGCCCACACTATTTTGTTATAAATGTGGGATGAAATGAATGTTGTCTGGGAGTAATAGATTTTGGTTATCAGACATTGGGATTTCTTCTCTCTTTCATTGTATTTAGAAATGCCTTTATTGAAGGAGTGGTGGCGAATCCGATCCATGTTGTAGTTGTTGATTGCATACTTGGTTGCATGGTTGGCATGGCTATCCGCTATTGCCTTGGGACAATTTGAGGTCGGTGAAGCTGAAGTTGTAAAAGCAACAAGTAGCAATATTCCTAATGTAGGAATTGCTTGGGTAGGAAATATAGCAATTTATGTTACAAGCCTATTAAGAGGTAGGTTCGATCTGGAGATTGGTGCCAGAGATGTTCTACCTACCAATAGATGTCCTGAGCTGAAAGAAATTAATGGGTTTGGACTAACCACATGTACAAGGAAATCTGAAGATGAAAAGGAATATGGTAATGTTGTTGTTATAATGTTGTCAGGTCAAATGCCTATTTCTTCTATGAAGCAATTCATGAAGTATATCCATCATTCCCATGGTGTGGATTCCATATGCTTGAATTTCCTCCCTTTAGGGTCTGCACCAGTCCATGCAGAGGTTTTCTTATGTCAATGCATTGCATTCTGGACAGTCTCTGTTGCAGAGGAGCAGAGATGTCAATGCATTGCATTCCAGATAGTAGAAGAGATCACAACCATGCTTTCTCTTCGGATGCCTCGTACATTAAAAAGACTACCATTCCTGGTGCCTACTTCCATGTTCAAATTTCCTAACAAATGGCTGCCATGGGTATAAAAAGGACTTGTTGCATGTCACCGAGAATGGGGAAGAATCCCTTGCTGCATTTTGTGAAATGCTTCATCATATTTCTTCGATATTGGAAGAAAACAGTTTCATCTACATTCTAGTGCATCCATTGGGCAGTGATGACTGGACCAAGCAAACACATCAAGCACCAATTCATAATGAAAATGCAAGTGGAAATCCCTATACTAACCACTATCTAAATGCTCTTGAAATGACAAGCATTGTGAAAACAAAGACACTAAAGCATACTGAAGCTGCATCCAAAGGTCTAACTAGTGAATTAGTGGACATCACGAGTATCTCCAGCATTGACATGTTTTCTGGTTTGAATATCCCAACTGCCAAAGTGCAGAATAATGCACATCAAACTCCAAGTCATAGTGAAAATGTTAGTGAGTAAGAGGATCAATGGACAAATATTTTATGGCTTGGATCACCAAGTTAGTGATATAATTAATAGGATTTTTAGGGAGCCATTTGTAAGAAGAAGTTGCCAAGAGCTCATGAAGCTTAGCTACATAATCGAAGGAATTTCACAATCTAGTATGTTAAAATTAGTTTATATTGTCTCATCACTTTGCTCAAACTTAAGTTCTCGTTTTCACACGAGTATGGTATGGAATTTAACTTTTTGTTAAGAAAATTCCATCATGCCCTCACTATTTTGTTATAAATGTGGGACGACATGAGATTTGTTTGGGAGTGATAGATTTTAGCTATCAGAGATTAGGACTGCTTCTCTCTTTCATTGTATTTAGAAATGACTTTATTGAAGAAGTGGCAGGGAATCTGATCCATGTTGCAGTTTTTGATCGCATACTTGGTTCTTTGGTTGGAACGCTATCTATTATTGCCTTGGCACAATTTGAGGTCGGTGAAGCTGAAGTTGTAAAAGCAAGTAGCAATATTCCTGATGCAGGACTTGTTTGGGTAGGAAATTTAGAAATTTTTGTTACAAGCCTATTAAGAGGTAGGCTCGATCTAGAGATTAGTGCCATAAATTTTATGGCTACAAATAGAGGTCCTGAGATGAAGGAAATTAATGGTTTTGGACTGACCACATGTACAACCAAATCTAAAGATGAAAAGGAATATGGAAATGATGTTGTTGTAATGTTGTGAGGTCACATGCCCAGTTCCTCTATGAAGCAATTCATGAAGTATATCTGGAATTCCCATGGTGTGGATTCCATAGGCCTGAATTTCCTTCCTTTAGGGTCTTCACCATTCCATGTAGAGGTTTGCTTATGTCAATGCATTGCATTTCGGACAGTCTCTGTTGCAGAGGAGTAGAGATGTCAATGCATTACATTCCAGACTATAGAAGAGATCACAACCATGCTTGCTCTTCGGATGCCTAGTACATTAAAAAGACTCTAATTCCTGGTGCCTATTGCCATGTTCAAATTGCCTAACAAATGGCTGCCATGGGTATAAATAGGACCTGTTGCATGTCACTAAGAATGAGGCAGAATCCCCTATTGCAGCCTTTGAAATTCTTCATCATATATCTTCGATATCAGAAGAAAACAATTGCATTCACATTCCTATGCATCTAGTAGGTTGTGATGATTGGACCAAGCAAAGTAAAAACTGCCAAAGAATCAGTGTTGCAGGTGGAGGCTATCAGTTCTATAAATTTATGGAGGGATTGTTTTCGCCTTAGGAGTTGTGGGAATGATCTAATGAAATTCGTGGTATATAGTACATGCAATTCAATTCCTAGTCTAGGCTCCATAGAATAAACTGGGACCATTGATCTATGCAAACAGGTGGTAGGAAAATGGATTTAGAGAACATCACAAGTAGCACCAACATCAACGCAATTGTATGTCTGCTAGTTAATTTTACAAATTCTTTATTTTTGTTTTCCTTTTCTGGGTCATGCTTCAAAAATTTTCCCTGCAACAAAACCATATGTTTAAAAAAAATGATATCCTGGATTTATGATTAAAATAATTTCTTATGATGCAAAAGCATCCTAGATTTATTGTGAAACTATTTACTTATGATGCAAGGAAGTAGTAGAAGGTGGAGAAAAGGGCCATCACATCCTAATTAGAACCTAGAGTGGAACCTAAATTTCCAATAGGGCCTCCATAATCTTTAGTAAGAAATCAAATGCATTGGAAGGATAAGGAATGGAGCTCGTGCTGCATGAAGAAATGGCGACGGCTAGGGTTCTGCCCTAGCCCCCATGCAGGCCAAACCCATCCGTGATCCAGCTTCTCATGGCCGAATTAACCTCATCAAGCTTCGATTCTAGGCATTCGTCCTCGGGGATGGTCGATCAGATCCTTTCGACCTCCCCTCACAACTCTGACATTTGTATTTTGCAGCTCATTTCGTTTCAGTTGTCTTCCTCCCCTGGTGCATCTGAGTCCTCCGTGACGGTGATGGCTACCCTCCTGGAGTTGATCTGCACAAATTAACTTCAGAATTGTGAAAACCTTAGTTAAAAGAGGAGGCTATTTTCTTAGGAAAACCAATACATAGTTCTATGTTCAAAATATTCAAGATATCCCTTTTCAAATGTCTCCATGTTCAGCATTCTATGTATATACAAATATTAATTGCTACAACATTCAACAGATACAAACTATCAAAAATGTATATCTAAAACCATATAGAAAGCATATAATGGGCCAAAGTATCCATGTGCACCGAGCAAAAATAGAGAATCCATGGGACCTCTTGTTCAGTAGAGGTACATTCCCATCAATTCTATCCATCCATACGCACTCATGTCATAAACAAATCCATTTTTATGGCCAGAAGGAAATGGGAGTGGAACACACTTACGAGCAACCTGAAACATTAAAAGCCCTAACGTTAAAACCCTAAAATTTATTGGTCAAAACCCTAAAGGTCAAGAATGAAAGCCTTATAAGTCTTTGCAGAACCCAAATGGAGGTAACCACTAACTTGGTGGTGTTATGCCTCCTCAGAGCCATTCCTCCAGCGGAGTTATAAGCGCCATGGAGCCAAACTAAAACTTTGAATAAAGATTCAAAGAAATAACCAGGTCTGAAAAAAATTGACATATCCATCAATCCTCGGAGCCTTTCCTCCAACGGAGTTACGAGCGCCATGGAGCCAAACTAAAACTTCGAATAAAGATTCGAAGAAACAACCAGGTCTTAAAAAATTCAACATATCCATCAAAATCAAGTATGTAAGAGGCGAGCATGGTGTTGCTTGTAACTTCTTGCTTCATTCATGACAGAAAATGCTGCCTGCAATTCCAAAGCAATTCCAATGAAAGGTACTTTGAAAGAAACAGGTTCTTCGACAACTCTTCCTAGCCAAGATGATGAGTTGCAACTGGATGAGTTCATTAACCATGGTAATGGAAGGGTAAGATGCATTCCCAACACGTACACCAACGCCCACACCTCAAAACTCGATTATGTCACATTCGAGAAAGATGGCAAGGATTTGGCATGTTCAATCAACTAGGCATGTTCAATCAACGGCTGGAAACACTCCAATCGTCTAACGATTCATCAGACGAAGGGGAGAGATGACACGAGGGCAGGGAGGGGAATTCATTTCAGAGGGAACGCCTTACGGCATAATAATTCTCATTAGTCTCCAATTAATTAACAAAAGAAAATCCAATTTAGAAGTAGCTTCTATGTTTATAAAATTACCTCTTTGTGTGTTTAAAATATTAACGTTAACACATTCCTACAATTATGGTATTTTTTAAGAGTTTATACTTTTAGTTACTCTATTAACTTTTACATATTTTACACTTCAACAATTAATTAATTATAATATGTAGTTTTATTTTAATGTATTCAATTTTTTTTCTAATTTAATATTTTTACATATTTTATATATTATTATTAATTTTAATTAAATTAAATATGTCAAATTTATATATTCATTTATTAATATTAGTTAAATAAAAAATTAAAATATATATTATTTATATAACCATTTTATAAACACATAATTTATAATTTATAATTTATATGAATTATTATACTTTTGAGCAACCCACATACTTATTCAATTAGCATACATTATAACCATTTAACATGTATATAAACTTATTATATTTTACCATTTTATAAGCACATAATTTATAACCTATATGAATCATTATTCACATATGTTTTTGAACAACCTATATACATATTCAATTAGCATATATTATAAACATTTAAGATGTATGAGCTATTTTGTAAGTGAAGTTGTGCAAAAAAAACACTATATAGTAATTTAAACATTCATTTTTAAAAAGCTAAAATGTATCCATATTGTTAGCTATTAGTTTGCTACTTGGGGAACTAAACCAATAGCATAAGTTCAAAATTTTAAAGTTATGTATTTTATAGTATACCAAATTGTCTCTCAAAATGGATGTAAAACCAAAAACCAAAATAAACCATGATTTGACAAAGATGACAATGACTACATTATCATAGAATTCTTCTTGAATGATTTGGATCACTTCATCATTCGGTTGGGCAGTCCACCAAAGTCAGTGGATGGAGCTCATTGCCACTGTTCACGAAGAAGTCAAAGTTTGCCAATGTTTTTGTTAGAATGGAGACCTTCCTAAGTCTATCAACCTTTTCCATTAGTTTTTCCATGTAGATGGTCATTTCCTACTACGAATCTACTCTGTTAATAAGAACTCTTCCCATGAGAGTTTTAATATGCTATTAAATATTAATGGTTTGCATGTCAGAGGAGGTGCATGCTCTAGTAGAGTTTCTCACGCTAAGTATCCATTGCCTATTTAGAATAAACCTTCTATCTTCTTAGACTTTTTCTTCCGCATCAAATATTAGTCTCTGGACCACTCCAAGGATAATTTCTTTGTCTTGGGTCATAGAATCTCAAGTTGTTGAGTGGGCTTTGGTTTAGCCAATAGAGGGGGAAGCAAGGTTAGGGGCAAGGGTGGGACTAAGTCGTGCTCTTCTACCTCCATGGTGAGAAGAGGAGAGGCAACATCTTTCCATGATCTAGGGACACCAAAGAGGGGATGAACTGAGTCTATGATCCTGGGGATGGAAGGTGAAATCAAATATAGAGCTTAGATAGGCAAGAGAGGTGAAAGAGAGATAGTAGGTACTCTAGCAGGGGTGGCAAGGAGGGTGACTAAGGGGTTAAAGAATAATAACCCAACTTAACAATCAGTAGGGCACTCCTGAAAAAGAGACATTGGAGGTAGGGGATAAAATGAAGGGAAAAAAATCTCAAATTCAAGCCATAAAAAACACACCTAGAATTAGAAGTCCCAGATAGGGGATAAATATATAGAAGATGATTCATCCACAACTCTTGTAGAACACTAGTAGAAACATGTCTACAAATAAAGGGTTGTACATAAAAAACATTACAATTACAATAAACGTGAGACTCCTTCATCAATTTTGCAACAAACTAGAGGTGGTTTACCCTAGAGTGAGTATTTTCTAGCTAAAAAATATTGCAATCCTACATGCAACGACAATTTTATTGCAGTATTAACATTGAGTTTCCTTCCTTCCAACACTACAATATTTGAAAAATAACATGATTGTAAAATGCGAGGAGTGCCCACAAGAAATAGTGGCATGGAGCATAATAAATTGCAACGAGAGCTTCAACCTTCCCTTTGATATCTCCATCACTCCATCCTTTGTCATGATATTCTATTGCCTCCCCATTAATCACCATAATCATTTCGTGAGTGCTCCTACATTCAGAATTTAGAACAAATTATCCTTCACCGGACTCCCATGCAATTAAGGTAATCATTAAAATTCCTTCCCACGAACTAACCAAATTACCATATAGGTGTAGTTGTATGTTAGGCCATGCATAGTGCAATTTGATGGGATGACTACCACCCATATTAAATAGATTCCCATCATGTCAATGCAAGGAGGTCGCCCCACTAGATGTGCACCCACATTGGGGAGATTTGTCCATTTACATAATTTCTTTGCATACGTTTCTTAGTGCGTTGGGAAGAGGATGAAGCCAATTTTTTTTCCAGCATATCTTCTTTATAGTGCAAACCTTTGTTGGCTAGTTTTTCTTCCAACTTATTTCTAGTTATTTGTATATGTAATAATATACGGGCTACTATTACTTTTAAGAGGACTTTGATTCTAATTAAGCCTACCATTAGTCTCTAATTATTAGAGACCTTGGGGGAATTAGATCCATTTTGTAGTTTTTTTTTATCTTTAGAACAATAGTTTTAGAATCCCCTTTAATTACAATTTTTTATAATTAAGATGTTTGGCTATTATTGGGCCTTTCTCTAGGGCTGAGAGTTCTACCATATTATTAGTATCAGTTCCTAGATTTCCAACATAAATGTGAATAATGTGTCCATTATCATCTCTAAATATCCCTTCAAAACTAGCAAGGCCAAGATCACCCATAGAGGCCCCATCAAAGTTTAACTTTAAGAAGCTAGCAGGAGGTGGTTGCCACATTATAAATTTTAGGAGAAGTTTCCATGCTCTATTCACTATAGCACTTGTAGAAGGTCCAAAGTCCCATTCTTTAAGTGTTGAATGAATATTGGTTCTATTCCAGTTTGATTGTTTGAAAATTATGTCCAATCCATACCATATTTCTAATGCCAATCTATAATTGTTAGGTAGATGCTCAATTGTTTCTATGCTTTCCCAATAGAGGCTACATCTTGCTAAACTTTGAAAACCCTTTTTTTGCAGATTTCCCAGGTTAATTTGTTTTTTCATGAGAAGCCAAAGAATTGGGCCAAAGTTTGGAGTCCCATAGCTTTTTCCATTTACTTTTGTTGGGGTTTCCTTTTCTACCAACTACTAATCTATAAGCCTCCTTTAAGATGAAAGATCCTTTAGGCCAATGCCCTTATGAGAGGATATCTTTCCCGGATTGGATTTTAATTCTTTTTTTTCCAATTATATTGTGATGGCTTCCTACGTTTATAATCTATATTCACAAGCCACTATGTGCACTTCACCCACTACCATTGTAATGCCTCCCTCCCATATTTACCCAATTTCACTGGCCTGCCAGGGTAAACATGAGATAAAGAGTTACTATGATATGACTCGACCTCCAAGCTTTAGTTATGCAAGTGGGGCTGACAAACTGAACACATAGCAGCATCCCTCAGGGCTACAAGACAATCAAGGGGCTAAAGGACCACCCTAGGTGACCAAAACCTGAGCTCGGGCTACTTTTGTCACAACTTAACCCCCAATCGGATTCATGACAAGGCCTAGGTGAAATTATAGGCCTCCAATTGCATGCACACCACTGTCTCCATGCCACTATGACCCAACTTGCTTAGTTAAAAATGTGCAGACCCAAGAACTGAGCCACCTTTCCAGGCCAAGCTCTAGACCACTGTCCAAGATTGCTTGTAACTTCTAAGAAGGATAAATGACATAATGACAAGGATAAACATATAAACTTGAGTCAAAAAATTGACTTAGATAGATGAGAATATAGTAGGAATTTCGTCAAACACATGGTAAACATTTAAGTTATAGGTCATGAATGCACATATGAGTGTCAATATTTGTTCTTTAGCTGTGAATCATCAAGAAGTCCTAATTCCCTCTCAAGTAGTTGTAGAAACATTTGTTAGCCCATGCATTCATCAAACATTCATTAAATTATCAAATCATGAACAAGAGCCATAACTAGAACATATTATATAACCATGCTTATAACCAACATATAATCATAATATTAACCATGGAAAAACAACCATCAAAGCCACATAGTAAAAAGTATAAATACTCATAGAGTACAATAAAAAATAGCTCTTATTAACTTATGCGAAAGGCAACAAAGTCAAGGACTTCCACATACCACATGACCATAGATTAAGTTGAACCAAATATTTCTTTCAGCCAATCACCCTTGTGTCATATTGCAAGCATGTATGTGGGATATCATGGGACAAACTGAGACATAAACAACCAAGGGAATCTAGAGGTTAAATCACTTCCACCCTCAAACTACCGTGATCTTGCCAAAACTAGTCAAGAGATCACAAAACCAAAACAATATTGGATACCTCAGAATTCCTTCACCACACTTTGAGACATTTGTCTGTCTCCAACCACCTATCAAGGGCTTCCTAGAGAAAACCATATCCACCCCAACCCATGACCTTGGTCTTATTTTATTTACATGGAAACTTAACCCCGGGCTGTTACAACATCCATTGTTGTTGAGATTGAGGTTGCGCCCAAAATTGTTGGACCACTACTCCATATTGCGATATCAAACAAGGTTTCCACTCATTCAACTCTCCATTTTCCAATTTCGGTCATTTCTACTAAGAATCCTCCCAAAAGAGGGCTAAATTTCCATCCATGATTTCCCAAAAAATTGTGAGATTGAATCAAGTATTTATTCTTCTAGGCTGAATTCCAAAGATGAGATCCCTCAATTCCACCCCCCATCAAAATTAGAAGACTATCAAATATTCCCGGCATGTATTTTTCTTTCCATACTTTTCTCCCTAAAGCTTTTTGGCTTTTAAGCCTCAACCACCAAGTTTTGGCTCCTAGTGATTGATTGAGGATTTTAGGGACTTTCAAGGAAACCCTTATCCTGATTGTAGATTATCAAAGCCTTCTTACATGATTTCTCAAGCCAACCTCTCTATCTATGTTTACATAGATGGACATCAGGTTAGTTACCAAAATTAATTATTAAAGAAAAACTCGGAAAATCGGATGGTGCATACATGGAATATACAACTTCCATGGTTGTAGTAGCTGAGATAATATGATTAAGGAAATATTTTAGCATGGATCTATAAGCTAGTCCTTTCTTGTCATCCCATGTTGTTGTATGACATAAATTAGTTTGTACATAATGATAATGGACATAGCAATCTTGAGGAGAGGAAAGTAAAATTATATTATGAAAATACTCAATTTTTTTCTCCTATCTTAGCTTAAAAAGATAGCAACTTTGAATATATGTCTCATCATTAAATGTTAGTTGGTGCATACAAGGATATCCTTTGAGTTCTTTTAAAAGTATGATAAACAAGCGTTGAACAAAGCATTTAAATTATACAAATATCCTAGATGAGGCCTCGAAATTGAAATATAAGTGTAGAGGTTTTTCATATAGGACTTCATTGTGGTATCTATTAAGGAAAATCTAATCATGCCTTCCTCAATTGAATGCCTGAAAAACTAAGCCTAAAACTACAAGAAGCAACACTTATTTTATAAGATAAATTGAATTTAATATTTAAAAAGAATGAAATCTCTTTTTCCAATATTTTCCCTAGTTCTCTAAAATCACCAATTGTTTTATCTTCATTGGTCCTTGACATAAGACACTTCACACTTGGATCAATGAAGTGCCACTAGTTCTAGACTAACCATAAATTCAGATTATGACCTTGTCCAAGGAGTTTCATAACATTAAATTCATTATATATTCTTCATGGAAGGCAGTATGAATGAATTTCAAATTTCAAATAAGCGAGACTTTCAAATTTCAATTTTAGAAAAAAAACTCAATATCTTGCTTAATCTCTCATTGTACTATGAAAAACCATTTAGAACACAATTAGATATCACACTTTGTTGTTCATGAAGAGTATACGCACTCATACAAGTCTCATGGATTTGGATAGAAACCATTAAATTGACATATTACTATTGTGGATTATAGATTATCATAAAAAGTTTTAACCTCTAGGGTTTTGATGTTCATTTCTGGAACCTTGTCCATTTTCTCTACAAATAAGGACACGACATATTTTGAGATTGATCTACTTCTGCGAAAACCTTCCCTTTGAGTGCATTCTTGAAGGATGTGGTTCAATTAGGATTTGGGTTTCTGGAACCTCCATGCATGCTCAAATTAAAAATTATTTTTGAATATTTTGTCACACCATAATCTTCTATTCATTGAATGTCTTCGAGTACGTTTCATGCGTATTCCAAGACTTGGAACAATACTGGTATTACCATACTCTTTTGGATCATCTGATTCAGATTTCTTACTAGATCCAAACCTCGAATCTAGTGAACAAAAGTCGTCCCTCTAAGACTCGATAAAAATATGAAATTGAATATACTTTTCACTATTGATTACCATATCTTGTGTAGATCTTGTTGATTTTGGAGTGATAGTCTCCATATCCCATATTGTTTGAGCTACCCCAACTTTATCCACACCTCGATCTACTAATAGAGATAGACATAATCATTGAACAAACCCCACATCCCTGAACACTATGGGAATTGAACAAAAACCAATGAAATGATAGATATGGTCATAAGCATGTAAGATCTTGCGAATAACAAGTCCTGCCTGAGAGAAAAAAACCAGAGTTCGAGACCCCACTTTCTACATTATGAAGATCTTTCCTGCTACTTTGAAACAAATGAATCTCTGTGAAGGCTTCTCTCCTAGCTCATTTGGCCACCATTGACGCCCATCGATTCACTAGAAACTAGCTACACATTTCTCCAATAGAAAGCATAAGCTCAGATGTGGATGCTTCAACATTGTAGAGCAGAACCCTAACGTTATTTTCCATTGTCCAAAAAGGCACTCCACCCTATCATATTAATTATGTTTTTATTTATGTTGTATTAGATTAATATTGAATATATAAAAACATATACTACATGTTTTTCAATTTATCATATATTTTTTAAATTAAAAATATTTTTTATTCATCGTATTATTTTATAAACCCTACATACATACACATAGGGAATTCAAATCTATGGCAATAGATAGACTCATTTATATCATAGGGATGCTTTTGCAATTTCTTTTAGGAGCTTCTCTCAAAGGACACAATATTGCCATACTATTTTTCTTAGCTTTTATAGGTTTAAATAATTTATATGATGTTAGAAATACAGTTGCATCTCCAATTTTGGGTAACATGGCTAAATTTATTTAAAAGTGATTGAAATTTTCTTAAATTAAAATATTAAAATAAGACCTTTATGCTAATTTTAAAAATATAAATGACCCTGCGAACTCCCAATGGCAAGGACAAGGTGCTTTAGAAATGGGATTTGGACCAATTAGACCAATTAATCTAACAGTCAGGGTTAAATATATATTATTATAATGGTTTCTAAGTGCTTTAAGAATGACATGTTAACCAATCTTGTGACCTCCCAATGACAAGGACAATGTCAGGGTTAAATATACATTATTATAATGGTTTCTAAGTGTATTAGCAATGAGATGTGGACCAATTGATCACTTTCTAGGCTAAATATATTGTTATAGTAATTTCTCACTTTATTGCGCGGAATAACCCAGTATGGGGTTAGATATCACATAAACATGTAAACAAACATAAACATGTAAATGCAAATGTAAACATTTAACATGTAATGTTTAACATTTAACATTTTTAATTTAATGTCAACCCTATTTTAAATCAATCTAATTATTGTTATGTATAAACACAATATAAATTTAAAATATAAAATCCCTTTTTATATTTAGTCCATAAACCTCTTTATATTTAAAAATGACTCAAAGAAGAGGTTTTATTTAGGTGAAGCCTATGGGCGAGATATTATTTTAATATCATGGGTGAAATACCATATTTATAAAAGAGGTATGGTAAGTTAATAAAAATATAAATCAACTAGATGTATGGTAAATAAATAAAACATTTTTTTATATTTACTCCATAATTCACTTTATATTTACGAACACTCAAAAATGATGTTTTATTTAGGTGAAGCCTATGGGCAATTATTATTAATACCATGCAAAAAAACATCATTAACCCTAATATTAATATTAATAAAAATGAAGATGGCACATGGTATTGACCCATGGTATTGAGAACCAATGGTATTAACCCATAGTATTTTACGTGGAATGTAGCCTATTTAAAGCAAGGAATCAAATCTTTTTTCACTCTATGCGAGGTTGAATATCAGGATATTTGATCCATCTTGACACTTGGTAGGCCTATTTAAAGCAAGGAATCAAATCTTTTTTCACTCTATGCGAGGTTGCATATCAGGATATTTGATCCATCTTGACACTTGGAAGGCCTATTTAAAGCAAGGAATCAAATCTTTTTTCACTCTATGCGAGGTTGCATATCAGGATATTTGATCCATCTTGACACTTGGTAGATCCAGAGTAAAATCGATCTTTACAAGTTAGCGATGATATCTATGAATTTAGTTCTTTTACCCTTTAGAAATTAAAGGGATAATTATAAATAATAATAATATATTTGTCAATTATGTTTTTAGGGTGGATGAGAGAAGCCTAACCCTGAGGGCATTGAGGAGAAATGACCCCTTAATAACAAGGACAAGGTGCTTTAGCAATGGGACTTGGACCAATTAAGCTAACCATCACAGTTAAATATATATTATTATAATGATTTCTAAGTGCTTTAACAATGAGAAGTAGACCAATCTCGTGACCTCCAATGACAAGGACAAGGTGCTTTAACAATGGGACTTAGACCAATTAAGTTAACCGTGATGTTTAAATATATATTATTATAATGGTTTCTAAGTGTTTTAGCAATGAGATGTGGACCAATTGAGCTAACTTTCTAGACTAAATATACTATTATAATAATTTCTCACTTTATTTTTAAAAATTTTGAATTTTAATATTAAATCTTAAAATTTACTTAGAGAAAAAAAAACTAAAATCTCCTAATTTATATAGAGAAAAAAAATTATTTCCATCATTTAAAAGAATAATAATAAAAATATTAGCAAAAAAAAAAATCATTATGCCTCTAAAAATCTATCATTTACAAAATGGAGAAGTGAACTTTATTTGTTATTTTATTTTATTTTAATTATAATGCACTGTGAGTATCCATGGT
Source organism: Pinus taeda (assembly GCA_000404065.3). NCBI lineage: Eukaryota > Viridiplantae > Streptophyta > Pinopsida > Pinales > Pinaceae > Pinus > Pinus taeda. The sequence continues at coordinate 32,450 of APFE030899561.1, forward strand.
ATGAGCATTATGGTTGTGGGTATCTATGGTATTTTAATATAAAAAATTTAAATATAAAAACGAAAATAATAATATTTTTAAAAAATTATATATATATATAATATATATTTTTGAGAATCCATGTTATAAGGTGTATGAGTTATAAGTATCCATGGCATGAGCCTTATGGGCTTGTTTTATCCACAAGTAGGTTTCCCTAAATAAAAAATATAATGTAGTGCAGACAATTCAATACCAAAAGGGTCAATTGGGGGGACATTTACCCTATAATCCATGAATCCACAAGTGGGGTTCCTTAAGTGAAAAATATAATGTAGTGCACGCAATTCAATGCCAAAGGGGTCAATTGGGGGACATTTACCCTATAATATTGGGATATTATGGGATATACGTATTCAAATTATCTGTGTGAGTTTCGGTTTTGAATTGAGATATAAATAACAATAAAGTGGCAGAGAAAAATAAATTACAGACCCGAACTTGTTTTTACAAAAATATTAGAAAAGAGATGGCTAATGCTGCGGATGAAAATCAATTTCCACAAAGAGACGGGAGACTGCGACAGCTTCCACCTCGAAGGGAAGGGCAAAGGCAAGGGTCTGGGCCGCGATCTCTTCAACAGAAGGCTAATGCTGCGGACGGAAATCAATTTCCACAAGGAGACAGGAGACTGCGACAGCATCCACCTCGAGGGCCGGGGACGCGATCTCTTCAACCAGGACAAATACAATGTAATGTAATGTATTGCTTTTCTATGGAAAGTTGTGTATTGTTTTGCCAATCCCTGCATACACATCAGCAAACATCCATCGCAGCTCCATCGCGGCAATACGCAAAGTTGTGTATTGTATTACTTTCTTTGTATTTTGTATGCAGATCCATCACGACATGAAGCAAAGTTGTGTATTGTATTACTTTCTTTGTATGCAGATCCATCCGGACATGAAACAAAGTTGTGTATTGTATTACTTTCTTTCTATGCAGATCCATCGGGACATGAAACAAATTTGTGTATTGTATTACTTTCTTTGTATGCAGATTCATCGCGACATCAAGTACAAGTACAGATGACATTAATGCCTAGACCAGCGCACACAAGTTTTGGACGTCAAATTCTTGCCCCCCTTCCTTATCAAGTGTATGGTCACGGTCAGGTTCCATACAATACTTGTATTTCATATCCACCTACTTTTGTTCCCCCTCCTCATGCGGCTCCTGTATATGGTCATGGTCTGTATAATAGTATTTCTTCTCCACCTGTTCCTGTCACTGTTCCGGCTAGTACTCCAATTCGTGAATGTGGGTCGGATGGGTTTCCCCCACCTCTTCCTCATCATGATCATCAGGAAGAGGGACTTACCCGGCCTCAACACTATCAGGCAGAAACGCGTCCATCAAAAGGAGTTGCTCTTACCCCAGAGTTAACAGGACTCTCGCTGGAGAAAATGATACAGTTCCCAGTGCATTACTGGTTTAGCCCAGAAAACCTAAGGGAAGATAAATTTCTGAAACAGAATATGGATGCAGAGGGCTGGGTACCCATTTCACACATCATCACATTTCCCAGTGTATCTTAAGTAATTACTGCATTATATTACCATACATTTACGAAATCAATACTGGTATTGGAACTAATATATATATGCACGTGGATGGATAAATGCATGATGCAGCTAGCAAATATTGAGCACATCAATTGCTCTCTAGTAGCGGAGAGTCTGCGAGATTCACCTAACGTTGAAGTTAGGGTAAATATGCATGCCTGAGTTTATTCGCTTTTCTGTCTTTCTTCTATATCCATTCTATCCTATGATATGATATTATTATTTTAACAGATGGAAGACCTGATGATAAGGAAGCGCGATGACTGGTTCAACTATCTGCCGCAACGTCCCTAAATTCTGTTCAATTAATCCTCCGGGATTAAGAAAAGAGAAGCGCAAAAACTCTGCACGCCTTCTACATCGAAATAATCGTGGTTAAATGCTGTGTAACCTCTGGTGCTTATTGTTACTCTGCTTTGCTGCATGGAGTGTTCAATTCCTGTTTATTAAACCTAATCTCTGTTATAATTTTTTCAGGAACAGCGAACAAAGTAAGAGTGATGTTATGGTGGTTGCTGTATATCCACCTCCCTCTTTGTACATATATTTACTGAATTCATACATTACGTTACGCAGCACAACAGCCGGCAGTGGCATCTGGCAAGGGTTGGACTCTACGTGCGCCTTTCTTTAGGGCGTTTCTGGTCGATTCGTTCTCAAAGACACTGACAAGCTATACAAAATTGGTTGCCCAAAATAAGCGTGGGCTTAAAGCTGGTGCTTATTGTTCGTCTGCTGCATGGAGTGTTCAATTCCTGTATATTAAACCTAATCTGATATAAGTTCTTTCAGGAAAAGCTAGCATAGCAAAGTTAGAGTTAGAGTGCTGTTAATGGTGGTTGCTGTTTATCCACCTCGGTCTGTCTTTCTACATATATTTACCGAATTCACACATTACGTTAGTAATTTCTAAATTTTCTTCCCCAAATTAATTTGATTCGAGCAAAGGGAAATGCCAATTTTGCTACCTTCAAAAATAACGCCAACCTATGAATATGGCAGAAGTCGTTTTTCTTGTAATTTGTTTCTTGAAATTACATATTCATAAGTCGTTTTTTTTGTAATTTGTTTCTTGATATTCAGTGAGGTCTTTTCTAAGCGCAGGGGCGTAAACAAAGACATTCACCACTCCACGGACCGGTCAGTGTTGCAGTGAATGCAACAGTAAAAAAATTGTTTATATGATGTTTCAATTTCTGCCCACGCATTTTTTGATACTATTATCAACAGTTTGTTCCTATTTTTTGGTACTCTAAACAGTAAATGGTTTATTTTTTTATTTTTTATTTTTTCTTATTGCTATTTTTATTCCTTAGCCCTTCGTTGTAGAAGGGAGCATGTTAATGTGTGGATAATGGCGGCATAGACTTATTTCTGTTTTTTTTTTTTTTTAATTATAGATAAGTTATTTCCAAACAAATTTTTGGTGTAGGAAGAGACATTAATGTATGAATAAGGTTGGAAAAATAAATGGTTGTATAAGCTCAAGTTGAAGCTTAGAATTGTTTTTGTTTGTGAAAGATTTGTAAATTAGTATTTCATTGTTTATTTTTATGTTAATTTGGTAGCTACACATCGTAAATTAGATGAGGGAGATCTTGTCTTTTGAATCTCTAATTTAAAAAGTAAAACATTGTGTTTTTAACGATTTAATCTCATGTGAGAAATACAACTATAAACTATGCAAGAAAGTTTAAAGCAGACAACTATAATGAGATGCAACTATGCAAGAAAGTAAGTGAATAAATATAATAACTAGCAATTGCACCACATGTTGCAATGGAAATGCCCTAAGGCTGTAGCATGTTATAAGAAATTTTAGAAACTAGATAAATTTTGAACAGGAAGTATTTAATTGGATCATCCATATGAAGTTTTCTTTGACTTCTTATTAAGAGAATATTTTTACAAAGTTGCCAGGATATAGCGAAGATTTTTATTAGTATTAAAAATGATGAGGAAAGCCATTATGGAGTAATTTACTATGTTTTTACTCGATTTCATCATTTGCTTGTATACTAAGTAATAATAAAGCTAAAACGAAATCATAAATGTGGGCACATGACTTTTGTGGCCATGGTCTTAGAGCCTATCGATTATATGTGATGAAGTTGTTAAAATCTTGAGGATTCTCTATTGTAATATTCTTAAATTGATTGGAGGGCTCACTTTGGCTAGTTTGGATTCTTTTAAGCCATGAGAAAGAGTAGATATATTATTCAATTTTCTCGTAACGGATTCTAGGGTAAAATATGGTGTTCATGTATTTTTAATTGTTTATGTGTTATCATGTATTATAAAACGTATTTATTTCTATCTCACTTTTTACGACAAGTGGTTTCAAAGCCAAGAGATTGTGGCTTGTAGAAGGAGATATGGTTGCAAATGACAACATGTTGAGGGTAAAACTAACATAGAGAAGCTTGATTGGGATTTTATGTACATACATGATTATTGTATGAGAGGAAAGAGGTCTAGTAGGGTGATAAGCAACTAAATATTTAGATATAGGAAATAGATCTTACAAACTAATAACACCTTACTAAGATTATTTGCAATCAAATAAAATAAAAAATAAAAAATGAAAAATGATTAGAATTATTCTTTCATTAATAATAAAACTAGCTGTTCAATTATGCAAAATTCCTTCTATAGTGATATAAAAATAATCTGATTATTTTATTACTCTTAAAGTTAAAAGAATTCACTAAATAAACAAAATTATATAGTTCAAAAACCAAATCCATATTAAAAGCATTTACAAAGTTACACCACAAATACCAAAGAGCCAAAACTCTTAATATGTATAATTTAAGAACCAAATTCATATATACATATTAAAAACCAAATTCATATTAAAAACATTTATAGAATTGCAATACAGATACCAAAATGTCATATTTCTTACTATAGAAATCTCTTATAGCCACAATGAGAAACAATGTGCACTATGGATTCCAACAATCTAATATGAAGTTTTGTTAAATATTTTAGAAAAAATAATCATAAAAATTGAAACGAAAAAATAATAAATAACAATGTGCATTATAATTTATGAAAAGAAAAAATAATAAATAAAAATATGTAATATAATTTATTACAATTTAATTTAGAAATTTCTTAGACATGAATAAAAAAAACAATAGAGAACAATAATAAAAATATTTGAAAAGAAAAAATAATAAATAACCATGTGCATTATAATTTATTACATTTAATTTAGAAATGTCTAAATTAAATTTCTTAGACATGAACGAACAAGAAACAACTAACAACTAGCAATATTCGAAAGAAGAAACAATATAAATCTGAAGAAAAAATAGAAAAATATATATATATATATTTTAACATTGAACTTTAATGATGGAAAAAAATATTTTAACATTGAACTTTGATGATGGGTGTTGGCAGGAACTGCATGAGCATTACTTGGCCTGCAAATATCATGTCTTAACCCTGGGAAATTAGGGAGCCAAGTTGAGAAACATGATAGCTACAACAAGGCCATCTCAGGGATTCAAATATGATGCTAGAAGCTATGCTTTGAACTTTGATGATGGGTGTTGGCAGGAACTGCATGAGCATTGTTTGGACTACAAATATCATGCAAATGTAGTGCACCCAGTAGTACTTGACACATGCAAACCCAACTCTTCGGTTTGAACGTACTGTGAAATAACAGTTGGTGCATGTCTGAAACAAAATAGCAATGGGTTTGGATTATTTTGTAGAGTCTTGGATTAGTTTCTCCCTGCTATTTTAATTTGATTACTTGTTGAAAAGGGACAAAGCACATCCAAATCCGTAGGGGATGAAATTCACTGTTACACTGTTATCTATTTCCACTTTAGTAATCTACTCCCTTTCCTTACTGTCATGACCAAATACGACATCATATCCTTATTAATTGTCATGAATAATTCATTACTCAAGTTGTCAACTCTCCATACCAATGCCATTCCTTTGGGTGTGGAAGTTCCGAGAATGCATGTCGTCCCACTAGAAGAGGCCATCAAATTGACCTTAGGTTGAGTTAAATCTGTTAGTACAAATTTTTTTTACAAATTGACCTTGGGTTGAATTAAATCTGTTAGTACAATTTTTTTTTACAACTACGCCAGCCACTATAACCATACAACAATTATATCTATATGCATATAATTAATATGATTTTTAGGGAGCAGCTTGTAAGCAGAGGTTGCCAAGAGCTCAAGAGCTCATAAAGTTAACTTCATAATGAGAGGAATTTCACAATCTAGTATGTTAAAATTAGTTTATACTGTCTCACCACTTTTCTCAAACTTACATTCCTATTTTCAGAGGAGTATGGTACGGAATTGAACGTTTTGCTAAGCAAATGTCGTCATGCCCACACTATTTTGTTATAAATGTGGGACAAAATGAATGTTGTTAAATAATGAATCCATACAGGTGATGATGGTTTTAGTAGAGGAGGAATGACCTGTTACTGAGTTTTGTGAACCCAACGTTTCGGACTACCAAGTGACTTCAACATTAGGGGATGCGACAATAGATATTCTTCAACCTTAATGATGTATCCATGAGCCATGAATAGGGACGACTTTAGCTCTGGATAATCTTAATTTCTCGAAATCTGATGCGTTGTCCATCATATCCCTTCCATGGTAGGACTTGATGCTGTTAAATAATGAATCCATACAGGTGATGATGGCTTTAGTAGAGGAGGAATGACCTGTTACAGAGTTTTGTGAACCCAACGTTTCGAACTGCCAAGTGAGTTCATCATCAGGGGATGCGACAATAGATATTCTTCAACCTTAATGATGTATCCATGAGCCATGAATAGGGATGAGTTTAGCTCTGGATAATCTTAATTTCTCGAAATCTAATGCGTTGTCCATCATATCCCTTCCATGGTAGGACTTGATGCTGTTAAATAATGAATCCATACAGGTGATGATGGTTTTAGTAGAGGAGGAATGACCTGTTACAGAGTTTTGTGAACCCAACGTTTCGACTGCCAAGTGAGTCCATCATCAGGGGATGCGACAATAGATATTCTTCAACCTTAATGATGTATCCATGAGCCATGAATAGGGATGATTTTAGCTCTGGATAATCTCAATTTCTCGAAATCTGATGCGTTGTCCATCATATCCCTTCCATGGTAGGACTTGATGCTGTTAAATAATGAATCCATAAAGAAATGAATGTTGTCTGGGAGTCATAGATTTTGGTTATCAGACATTGGGACTGCTTCTCTCTTTCATTGTATTTAGAAATGCCTTTGTTGAAGGAGTGGTGGGGAATTTGATCCATGTTGTAGTTGTTGATTGCATACTTGGTTGCATGGTTGGCATGGCTATCCGCTATTTCCTTGGCACAATTTCAGGTCGGTGAAGCTGAAGTTGTAAAAGCAGCAAGTAGCAATATTCTTGATGTAGGAATTGCTTGGGTAGGAAATATAGAAATTTTTGTTACAAGCCTGTTAAGAGGTAGGTTCGATCTAGCGATTGGTGCCAAAGATGTTCTGCCTACCAATAGAGGTCCTGAGCTGAAGTAAATTAATGGGTTTGGACTGACCACATGTACAAGGAAATCTGAAGATGAAAAGGAATATGGTAATTTTGTTGCTATAATGTTGTCAGGGCACGTGCCCAACTCCTCTATGAAGCAATTCATGAAGTATATCCACCATTCCCATGGTGTGGATTCCATATGCTTGAATTTCCTTCCCTTAGGATCTGCACCAATCCATGCAGAGGTTTTCTTATGTCAATGCATTGCACTCCGAGTAGTCTCTATTGCAAAGGAGCAAAGATGTCAATGCATTGCATTCCAGATAGTAGAAGAGATCACAACCATGTTTTCTCTTCGGATGCCTTGTACATTAAAATGACTATCATTCCTGGTGTCTATTTCCATGTTCAAATTTCCTAACAAATGGCTACCATGGGTATAAACAGGACCTGTTGCATGTCACTGAGAATGGGGAAGAATCCCTTGTTGCATTCTGTGAAATGCTTCATCATATTTCTTCGATATTGGAAGAAAACAGTTTCATCTACATTCTAGTGCGTCCAGTGGGCAGTGATGATTGGACCAAGCAAACACATCAAGCACCAATTCATAATGAAAATGCAAGTGGAAATCCCTATACTAACTACTATCTAGATGCTCCTGAAATGAAAAGAATTGTGAAAACAAAGACACTAAAGCATACTGAAGCTGCATCCAAAGGTCTAACTTGTGAATTAGCGGACATCACGAGTATCTCTAGCATTGACATGTTTTTTGGTTTGAATATCCCAACTTCCAAAGTGCAAAATAATGCACATCAAACTCCAGGTCATAGTGAAAATGTTAGTGAGTAAGAGGATCAATGGACAAAGATTTTATGGCTTGGATCACCAAGTTAGTGATATAATTAATAGGATTTTTAGGGAGCCGTTTGTAAGCAGAAATTGCCAAGAGCTCATGAAGCTTAGCTACATAATCGGAGGAATTTCACAATCTAGTATGTTAAAATTAGTTTATATTGTCTCATCAATTTGCTCAAACTTAAGTTCTCACTTTCACACAAGTATGGTATGGAATTTAACTTTTTGTTAAGAAATTGCCATCATGCCCTCACTATTTTGTTATAAATGTGGGACGACATGAACGTTGTTTGGGAGTGATAGATTTTAGCTATCAGAGATTAGGATTGCTCATCTCTTTCATTGTATTTAGAAATGGCTTTATTGAAGAAGTGGCAGGGAATCTGATCCATGTTTCAGTTGTTGATCGCATACTTGGTTCCTTGGTTGGCACGCTATCTGCTATTGCCTTGGCACAATTTGAGGTCGGCGAAGCTGAAGTTGTAAAAGAAAGTAGAAATATTCCTGATGTAGGACTTGCTTCGGTAGGAAATTTAGAAATTTTTGTTACAAGCCTGTTAAGAGCTAGGCTTAATCTGGAGATTAGTGCCAGAAATGTTATGGCTACAAATAGAGGTCCTGAGATGAAGGAAATTAATGGTTTTGGACTGACCACATGTACAAGGAAATTTGAAGATGAAAAGGAATATGGAAATGATGTTGTTGTAATGTTGTGATGTCACACACCCAGTTCCTCTATGAAGCAATTCATGAAGTATATCTGGCATTCCCATGGTGTGGATTCCATGGCCTGAATTTCCTTCCTTTAGGGTCTGCACCATTCCATGTAGATGTTTTCTTATGTCAATGCATTGCATTCCGGACAGTCTCTGTTGCAGAGGAATAGAGATGTCAATGCATTGCATTCCAGACTATAGAAGAGATCACAACCACGCTTGCTCTTCGAATGCCTAGTACATTAAAAGGACTCTAATTCCTAGTGCCTATTACCATGTTCAAATTGCCTAACAAATGGCTACCATGGGTATAAATAGGACCAGTTGCATGTCACTGAGAATGAGGTAGAATCCCCTACCGCAGCCTTTGAAATGCTTCATCATATATCTTCAATATCAGAAGAAAATAGTTGCATCTGCATTCCTGTGCGTCCAGTAGGTAGTGATGATTGGACCAAGTAAAGTAAAAACTGCCAAAGAATTAGTGTTGCAGGTGGAGACTATGAGTTCTATAAATTTATGGAGGGATTGTTTTCGCCTTAGGAGTTGTGGTAATGATCTAATGAAATTCGTGGTATATAGTACATGTAATTCAATTCCTAGCCTAGGCTCCATAGAATAAACTGGGGCGAAGAAGAAACAACAAACAACTATGAATATTCGAATGAACAAACAATATAAATCTGAAGAAAAAAAGAAAAAAAGAATATTTTAACATTGAAAAACGAATCTCTGAATTTTATTTTTAAACTGCTCTTTACATGATTTTTAAAACTGATTTTTACCCATTCTATTTGATTTGTGAAAATAATTTAAATAATTGTGATTTGTGTCATTGGTTAAAATCATTAAAAGATTAATCATAATATAGTGTTAATACTCATCAAAGTTGATGAGTGAATTTGATTACCACGGAACAGAAAGCAGGCCCCTCTCTTTAAAGTTATAATTATAGTTGACCACCATTGGGACTTTACAGTTTTTTATTACGAAGTACTCTGTGTTTCTACAGACTCTTAGTGGCTCTATACAGTCTCTTCTGAGATTGATTGAAACTTGGGAACAAACTCCTCTCATTTCCCTTGGGACCATGTCAAACATTTAGGAAATGTTTGCACAGGGGATAGTACTCTCACAAGATTCCCCTACCATTACCCTTGTCATGTCGGAGACCTCACCGCTGGCTTCTAATATATGTATTTTTCTTTGCCCATAGTTCCTTCCCTACAGAACTTTAGTATTAATGGCAATATCATTTGAAATGCTCATGTGGTTATAGCAAAGGGAATGTGGAACCCTGGGAAATTAGGGATCCAAGTTGAGAAACATGATAGCTAAAACAAGGCGATCTCAGGGATTCAAATATGATGTTGGAAGCTATGCTTTGAACTTTGATGATGGGTGCTAGTAGGAACTGCATGACCATTACTTGGCCTGCAAATATCATGCCTTAACCCTGGGAAATTAGGGAGCCAAGTTCAGAAACATGATAGCTACAACAAGGCCATCTCAGGAATTCAAATATGATGTTGGAAGCTATGCTCTGAACTTTGATGATGGGTGCTGGCAGGAACTACATGAGCATTATTTGGCCTGCAAATATCATGCAAATGCAGTGCACCCAGTACTACTTGACACATGCAAACACAACTCTTTGGTTTGAATGTACTGTGAAATAACAGTTGGTGCATGTCTGAAACAAAATAGCAATGGGTTTGGATTATTTTGTAGAGTCTTGGATTAGTTTCTCCCTGCTATTTGAATTTGATTACTTGTTGAAAAGGGACAAATCACATCCAAATCCGGAGGGGATGAAATTCACTGTTATACTGTTATCTATTTCCACTTTAGTAATCTACTCCATTTCCTTACTGTCATGACCAAATATGACATCATATCCTCATTAATTGTCATGAATAATTCATTACTCAAGTTGTCAACTCTCCATAAGGGATTGGTAGATTGCATTAAACTAGATATCATCACCCTTGTATGCCAAACCAATTCCATCCCTTTGGGTGTGGAAGTTCCGAGAATGCATGTCATCCCACTAGAAGAGGCCATGAAATTGACCTTGGGTTGAATTAAATCTGTTAGTACAATTTTTTTTACAACTACACCAGCCACTATAACCATACAACAACATTAACCATACAGCAACTATATCTATATGCATATAATTAATATGATTTTTAGGGAGCAGCTTGTAAGCAGAGGTTGCCAAGAGCTCAAGAGCTCATGAAGTTTAGCTTCATAATGAGAGGAATTTCACAATTTAGTATGTTAAAATTAGTTTATACTATCTCACCACTTTTCTCAAACTTATGTTCCTATTTTCTGAGGAGTACGGTATGGAATTGAACTTTTTGCTAAGAAAATGTCATCATGCCCACACTATTTTGTTATAAATGTGGGACGAAATGAATGTTGTCTGGGAGTAATAGATTTTGGTTATCAGACATTGGGATTGCTTCTCTCTTTCATTGTATTTAGAAATGCCTTTATTGAAGGAGTGGTGGCGAATCTGATCCATGTTGTAGTTGTTGATTGCATACTTGGTTGCATGGTTGGCATGGCTATCCGCTATTGCCTTGGGACAATTTGAGGTCGGTGAAGCTGAAGTTGTAAAAGCAACAAGTAGCAATATTCCTGATGTAGGAATTGCTTGGGTAGGAAATATAGCAATTTTTGTTACAAGCCTGTTAAGAGGTAGGTTCGATCTGGAGATTGGTGCCAGAGATGTTCTGCCTACCAATAGAGGTCCTGAGCTGAAAGAAATTAATGGGTTTGGACTAGCCACATGTACAAGGAAATCTGAAGATGAAAAGGAATATGGTAATGTTGTTTTTATAATGTTGTCAGGTCAAATGCCTAGTTCTTCTATGAAGAAATTCATGAAGTATATCCATCATTCCCATGGTGTGGATTCCATATGCTTGAATTTCCTCCCTTTAGGGTCTGCACCAGTCCACGCAGAGGTTTTCTTATGTCAATGCATTGCATTCTGGACAGTCTCTGTTGCAGAGGAGCAGAGATGTCAATGCATTGCATTCCAGATAGTAGAAGAGATCACAACCATGCTTTCTCTTCGGATGCCTCGTACATTAAAAAGACTACCATTCCTGGTGCCTATTTCCATGTTCAAATTTCCTAACAAATGGCTGCCATGGGTATAAACAGGACTTGTTGCATGTCACTGAGAATGGGGAAGAATCCTTTGCTGCATTCTGTGAAATGCTTCATCATATTTCTTCGATATCGGAAGAAAACAGTTTCATCTACATTCTAGTGCATCCATTGGGCAGTGATGACTGGACCAAGAAAACACATCAAGCACCAATTCATAATGAAAATGCAAGTGGAAATCCCTATACTAACTACTATCTAGATGCTCTTGAAATGACAAGCATTGTGAAAAAAAAGACACTAAAGCATACTGAAGCTACATCCAAAGGTCTAACTAGTGAATTAGTGGACATCACGAGTATCTCCAGCATTGACATGTTTTCTGGTTTGAATATCCCAACTGCCAAAGTGCAGAATAATGCACATCAAACTCCAGGTCATAGTGAAAATGTTAGTGAGTAAGAGGACCAATGGACAAATATTTTATGGCTTGGATCACCAAGTTAGTGATATAATTAATAGGATTTTTAGGGAGCCATTTGTAAGCAGAAGTTGCCAAGAGCTCATAAAGCTTAGCTACATAATCGAAGGAATTTCACAATCTAGTATGTTAAAATTAGTTTATATTGTCTCATCACTTTGCTCAAACTTAAGTTCTCGTTTTCACACGAGTATGGTATGGAATTTAACTTTTTGTTAAGAAAATGCCATCATGCCCTCACTATTTTGTTATAAATGTGGGACGACATGAGCTTTGTTTGGGAGTGATAGATTTTAGCTATCAGAGATTAGGATTGCTTCTCTCTTTCATTGTATTTAGAAATGGCTTTATTGAAGAAGTGGCAGGGAATCTAATCCATGTTGCAGTTTTTGATCGCATACTTGGTTCTTTGGTTGGAACGCTATCTATTATTGCCTTGGCACAATTTGAGGTCGGCGAAGCTGAAGTTGTAAAAGCAAGTAGCAATATTCCTGATGCAGGACTTGTTTGGGTAGGAAATTTAGAAATTTTTGTTACAAGCCTATTAAGAGGTAGGCTCGATCTGGAGATTAGTGCCATAAATGTTATGGCTACAAATAGAGGTCCTGAGATGAAGGAAATTAATGGTTTTGGACTGACCACATGTACAAGCAAATCTGAAGATGAAAAGGAATATGGAAATGATGTTGTTGTAATGTTGTGAGGTCACATGCCCAGTTCCTCTATGAAGCAATTCATGAAGTATATCTGGAATTCCCATGGTGTGGATTCCATAGGCCTGAATTTCCTTCCTTTAGGGTCTTCACCATTCCATGTAGAGGTTTGCTTATGTCAATGCATTGCATTCCGGACAGTCTCTGTTGCAGAGGAGTAGAGATGTCAATGCATTACATTCCAGAATATAGAAGAGATCACAACCATGCTTGCTCTTCGGATGCCTAGTACATTAAAAAGACTCTAATTCCTAGTGCCTATTGCCATGTTCAAATTGCCTAACAAATGCCTGCCATGGGTATAAATAGGACCTGTTGCATGTCACTAAGAATGAGGCAGAATCCCCTACTGCATCCTTTGAAATGCTTCATCATATATCTTCGATATCAGAAGAAAACAATTGCATTCGCATTCCTATGCGTCTAGTAGGTTGTGATGATTGGACCAAGCAAAGTAAAAACTGCCAAAGAATCAGTGTTGCAGGTGGAGGCTATCAGTTCTATAAATTTATGGAGGGATTGTTTTCGCCTTAGGAGTTGTGGGAATGATCTAATGAAATTCGTGGTATATAGTACATGCAATTCAATTCCAAGTCTAGGCTCCATAGAATAAACTGGGACCACTGATCTATGCAAACAGGTGGTAGGAAAATGGATTTAGAGAACATCACAAGTAGCACCAACATCAACGCGATTGTATGTCTGCTAGTTAATTTTACAAATTCTTTATTTTTGTTTTCCTTTTCTGGGTCATGCTTCAAAAATTTTCCCTACAACAAAACCATATGTTTAAAAAAAATGATATCGTGGATTTATGATTAAAATAATTTCTTATGATGCAAAAGAATCCTAGATTTATTGTGAAACTATTTACTTATGATGCAAGAAAGTAGTAGAAGGTGGAGAAAAGGGCCATCACATCCTAATTAGAACCTAGAGTGGAACCTAAATTTCCAATAGGGCCTCCATAATCTTTAGTAAGAACTCGAATGCATTGGAAGGATAAGGAATGGAGCTCGTGCTGCATGAAGAAATGGCGACGGCTAGGGTTCTACCCTAGCCCCCATACAGGCCAAACCCATCCGTGATCTAGCTTCTCATGGCCGAATTAACCTCATCAAGCTTCGATTCTAGGCATTCGTCCTCGGGGATGGTCGATCAGATCCTTTCGACCTCCCCTCACAACTCTGACATTTGTATTTTGCAGCTCATTTCGTTTCAGTTGTCTTCCTCCCCTGGTGCATCTGAGTCCTCCGTGACGGCGATGGCTACCCTCCTGGAGTTGATCTGCACAAATTAACTTCAGAATTGTGAAAACCTTAGTTAAAAGAGGAGGCTATTTTCTTAGGAATTCCAGTACATAGTTCGATGTTCAAAATATTCAAGATATCCCTTTTCAAATGTCTCCATGTTCAGCATTCTATGTATATACAAATATTAATTGCTACAACATTCAACAGATACAAACTTTCAAAACTGTATATCTAAAACCATATAGAAAGCATATAATGGGCCAAAGTATCCATGTGCACCGAGCAAAAATAGAGAATCCATGGGACCTCTTGTTCAGTAGAGGTACATTCCCATCAATTCTATCCATCCATACGCACTCATATCATAAACAAATCCATTTTTATGGCCAGAAGGAAATGGCAGTGGAACACACTTACGAGCAACCTGAAACATTAAAATCCCTAACGTTAAAACCCTAAAATTTATTGGTCGAAACCCTAAAGTTCAAGAATGAAAGCCTTATAAGTCTTTGCAGAACCCAAATGGAGGTAACCACTAACTTGGTGGTGTTCTGCCTCCTCAGAGCCATTCCTCCAGCGGAGTTATGAGCGCCATGGAGCCAAACTAAAACTTTGAATAAAGATTCAAAGAAATAACCAGGTCTGAAAAAAATTGACATATCCATCAATCCTCGGAGCCTTTCCTCCAACGGAGTTACGAGCGCCATGGAGCCAAACTAAAACTTCGAATAAAGATTCGAAGAAACAACCAGGTCTTAAAAAATTCAACATATCCATCAAAATCAAGTATGTGAGAGGCGAGCATGGTGTTTCTTGTAACTTCTTGCTTCATTCATGACAGAAAATGCTGCCTGCAATTCCAAAGCAATTCCAATGAAAGGTACTTTGTAAGAAACAGGTTCTTCGACAACTCTTCCTAGCCAAGATGATGAGTTGCAACTGGATGAGTTCATTAACCATGGTAATGGAAGGGTAAGATGCATGCCCAACACGTACACCAACGCCCACACCTCAAAACTCGATTATGTCACATTCGAGAAAGATGGCAAGGATTTGGCATGTTCAATCAACTAGGCATGTTCAATCAACGGCTGGAAACACTCCAATCGTCTAACGATTCATCAGAAGGAGGGGAGAGATGACACGAGGGCAGGGAGGGGAATTCATTTCAGAGGGAACGCCTTACGGCATAATAATTCTCATTAGTCTCCAATTAATTAACAAAAAAAAAATCCAATTTAGAAGTAGTTTCTATGTTTATAAAATTACCTCTTTGTGTGTTTAAAATATTAATGTTAACACATTCCTAGAATTATGGTATTTTTGAAGAGTTTATACTTTTAGTTACTCTATTAACTTTTACATATTTTACACTTCAACGATTAATTAATTATAATATGTAGTTTTATTTTAATGTATTCAATTTTTTTTCTAATTTAATATTTTTACATATTTTATATATTATTATTAATTTTAATTAAATTAAATATGTCAATTTTATATATTCATTTATTAATATTAGTTAAATAAAAAATTAAAATATATATTATTTATATAACCATTTTATAAACACATAATTTATAATTTATATGAATTATTATACTTTTGAGCAACCCACATACTTATTCAATTAGCATACATTATAACCATTTAACATGTATATAAACTTATTATATTTTACCATTTTATAAGCACATAATTTATAACCTATATGAATCATTATTCACATATGTTTTTGAACAACCTATATACATATTCAATTAGCATATATTATAAACATTTAAGATGTATGAGCTATTTTGTAAGTGAAGTTGTGCAAAAAAACACTATATAGTAATTTAAATATTCATTTTTAAAAAGCTAAAATGTATCCATATTGTTAGCTATTAGTTTGCTACTTGGGGAACTAAACCAATAGCATAAGTTCAAAATTTTAAAGTTATGTATTTTATAGTATACCAGATTGTCTCTCAAAATGGATGTAAAACCAAAAACCAAAATAAACCATGATTTGACAAAGATGACAATGACTACATTATCATAGAATTCTTCTTGAATGATTTGGATCACTTCATCATTCGGTTGGGCAGTCCACCAAAGTCAGTGGATGGAGCTCATTGCCACTGTTCAAGGAGAAGTCAAAGTTTGCCAATGTTTTTGTTAGAATGGAGACCTTCCTAAGTCTATCAACCTTTTCCATTAGTTTTTCCATGTAGATGGTCATTTCCTACTACGAATCTACTATGTTAATAAGAACTCTTCCCATGAGAGTTTTAATATGCTATTAAATATTAATGGTTTGCATGTAAGAGGAGGTGCATGCTCTAGTAGAGTTTCTCACGCTAAGTATCCATTGCCTATTTAGAATAAACCTTCTATCTTCTTAGACTTTTTCTTCCACATCAAATATTATTCTCTGGACCACTCCAAGGATAATTTCTTTGTCTTGGGTCATAGAATCTCAAGTTGTTGAGTGGGCTTTGGTTTAGCCAATAGAGGGGGAAGCAAGGTTAGGGGCAAGGGTGACTAAGTGGTGCTCTTCTACCTCCATGGTGAGAAGAGGAGAGGCAACATCTTGCCATGATCTAGGGACACCAAAGAGGGGATGAACTGAGTCTATGATCCTAGGGATGGAAGGTGAAATCAAAGATAGAGGTTAGATAGGCAAGAGAGGTGAAAGAGAGATAGTAGGTACTCTAGGAGGGGTGGCAAGGAGGGTGACTAAGGGGTTAAAGAATAATAACCCAACTTAACAATCAGTAGGGCACTCCTGAAAAAGAGACATTGGAGGTAGGGGATAAAATGAAGGGAAAAAAATCTCAAATTCAAGCCATAAAAAACACACCTAGAATTAGAAGTCCCATATAGGGGATAAATATATAGAAGATGATTCATCCACAACTCTTGTAGAACACTGGTAGAAACATGTCTACAAATAAAGGTTTGTACAAAACAAACATTACAATTACAATAAACGTGAGACTCCTTCATCAATTTTGCAACAAACTAGAGGTGGTGTACCCTAGAGTGAGTATTTTCTAGCTAAAAAATATTGCAATCCTACATGCAACGACAATTTTATTGCAGTATTAACATTGAGTTTCCTTCCTTCCAACACTACAATATTTGAAAAATAACATGATTGTAAAATGCGAGGAGTGCCCACAAGAAATAGTGGCATGGAGCATAATAAATTGCAACGAGAGCTTCAACCTTCCCTTTGATATCTCCATCACTCCATCCTCTGTCATGATATTCTATTGCCTCCCCATTAATCACCATAATCATTTCTTGAGTGCTCCTACATTCAGAATTTAGAACAAATTATCCTTCACCGGACTCCCATGCAATGAAGGTAATCATTAAAATTCCTTCCCACGAACTAACCAAATTACCATATAGGTGTAGTTGTATGTTAGGCCATGCATAGTGCAATTTGATGGGATGACTACCACCCATATTAAATAGATTCCCATCATGTCAATGCAAGGAGGTCGCCCCACTAGATGTGCACCCACATTGGGGAGCTTTTTCCATTTACATAATTTCTTTGCATACGTTTCTTAGTGCGTCGGGAAGAGGATGAAGCCAATTTTTTTTCCAGCATATCTTCTTTATAGTGCAAACCTTTGTTGGCTAGTTTTTCTTCCAACTTATTTCTAGTTATTTGTATATGTAATAGTATAGGGGCTACTATTACTTTTAAGAGGACTTTGATTCTAATTAAGCCTGCCATTAGTCTCTAATTATTAGAGACCTTGGGGGAATTAGATCCATTTTGTAGTTTTTTTTTATCATTAGAACAATAGTTTTAGAATCCCCTTTAATTACAATTTTTGATAATTAAGATGTTTGGCTATTATTGGGCCTTGCTCTAGGGATGAGAGTTCTACCATATTATTAGTATCAGTTCCTAGATTTCCAACATAAATGTGAATAATGTGTCCATTATCATCTCTAAATATCCCTTCAAAACTAGCAAGGCCAAGATCACCCATAGAGGCCCCATCAAAGTTTAACTTTAAGAAGCTAGCAGGAGGTGGTTGCCACATTATAAATTTTAGGAGAAGTTTCCATGCTCTATTCACTATAGCACTTGTAGAAGGTCCAAAGTCCCATTCTTTAAGTGTTGAATGAATATTGGTTCTATTCCAGTTTGATTGTTTGAAAATTATGTCCAATCCATACCATATTTCTAATGCCAATCTATAATTGTTAGGTAGATGCTCAATTGTTTCTATGCATTCCCAATAGAGGCTACATCTTGCTAAACTTTGAAAACCCTTTTTTTGCAGATTTCCCAGGTTAATTCGTTTTTTCATGAGAAGCCAAAGAATTGGGCCAAAGTTTGGAGTCCCATAGCTTTTTCCATTTACTTTTGTTGGGGTTTCCTTTTCTACCAACTACTAATCTATAAGCCTCCTTTAAGATGAAATATCCTTTAGGCCAATGCCCTTATGAGAGGATATCTTTCCCGGATTGGATTTTAATTCTTTTTTTTCCAATTATATTGTGATGGCTTCCTACGTTTATAATCTATATTCACAAGCCACTATGTGCACTTCACCCACTACCATTGTAATGCCTCCCTCCCATATTTACCCAATTTCACTGGCCTGCCAGGGTAAACATGAGATAAAGAGTTACTATGATATGACTCGACCTCCAAGCTTTAGTTATGGAAGTGGGGCTGACAAACTGAACACATAGCAGCATCCCTCAGGGCTACAAGACAATCAAGGGGCTAAAGGACCACCCTAGGTGACCAAAACCTGAGCTCGGGCTACTTTTGTCACAACTTAACCCCCAATCGGATTCATGACAAGGCCTAGGTGCAATTATAGGCCTCCAATTGCATGCACACCACTGTCTCCATGCCACTATGACCCAACTTGCTTAGTTAAAAAGGTGCGGACCCAAGATCTGAGCCACCTTTCCAGGCCAAGCTCTAGACCACTGTCCAAGATTGCTTGTAACTTCTAAGAAGGATAAATGACATAATCACAAGGATAAACATATAAACTTGAGTCAAAAAATTGACTTAGATAGATGAGAATATACTAGGAATTTCGTCAAACACATGGTAAACATTTAAGTTATAGGTCATGAATGCACATATGAGTGTCAATATTTGTTCTTTAGCTGTGAATCATCAAGAAGGCCTAATTCCCTCTCAAGTAGTTGTAGAAACATTTGTTAGCCCATGCATTCATCAAACATTCATTAAATTATCAAATCATGAACAAGAGCCATAACTAGAACATATTATATAACCATGCTTATAACCAACATATAATCATAATATTAACCATGGAAAAACAACCATCAAAGCCACATAGTAAAAAGTATAAATACTCATAGAGTACAATAAAAAATAGCTCTTATTAACTTATGCGAAAGGCAACAAAGTCAAGGACTTCCACATACCACATGACCATAGATTAAGTTGAACCAAATATTTCTTTCAGCCAATCACCCTTGTGTCATATTGCAAGCATGTATGTGGGATATCATGGGACAAACTGAGACATAAACAACCAAGGGAATCTAGAGGTTAAATCACTTCCACCCTCAAACTACCGTGATCTTGCCAAAACTAGTCAAGAGATCACAAAACCAAAACAATATTGGATACCTCAGAATTCCTTCACCACACTTTGAGACATTTGTCTGTCTCCAACCACCTATCAAGGGCTTCCTAGAGAAAACCATATCCACCCCAACCCATGACATTGGTCTTATTTCATTTACATGGAAACTTAACCCCGGGCTGTTACAACATCCATTGTTGTTGAGATTGAGGTTGCGCCCAAAATTGTTGGACCACTACTCCATATTGCGATATCAAACAAGGTTTCCACTCATTCAACTCTCCATTTTCCAATTTCGGTCATTTCTACTAAGAATCCTCCCAAAAGAGGGCTAAATTTCCATCCATGATTTCCCAAAAAATTGTGAGATTGAATCAAGTATTTATTCTTCTAGGCTGAATTCCAAAGATGAGATCCCTCAATTCCACCCTCCATCAAAATTAGAAGACTATCAAATATTCCCGGCATGTATTTTTCTTTCCATACTTTTCTCCCTAAAGCTTTTTTGCTTTTAAGCCTCAACCACCAACTTTTGGCTCCTAGTGATTGATTGAGGATTTTAGGGACTTTCAAGGAAACCCTTATCCTGATTGTAGATTATCAAAGCCTTCTTACATGATTTCTCAGGCCAACCTCTCTATCTATGTTTACATAGATGGACATCAGGTTAGTTACCAAAATTAATTATTAAAGAAAAACTCGGAAAATCGGATGGTGCATACATGGAATATACAACTTCCATGGTTGTAGTAGCTGAGATAATATGATTAAGGAAATATTTTAGCATGGATCTATAAGCTAGTCCTTTCTTGTCATCCCATGTTGTTGTATGACATAAATTAGTTTGTACATAATGATAATGGACATAGCAATCTTGAGGAGAGGAAAGTAAAATTATATTATGAAAATACTCAATTTTTTTCTCCTATCTTAGCTTAAAAAGATAGCAACTTTGAATATATGTCTCATCATTAAATGTTAGTTGGTGCATACAAGGATATCCTTTGAGTTCTTTTAAAAGTATGATAAACAAGCGTTGAACAAAGCATTTAAATTATACAAATATCCTAGATGAGGCCTCGAAATTGAAATATAAGTGTAGAGGTTTTTCATATAGGACTTCATTGTGGTATCTATTAAGGAAAATCTAATCATGCCTTCCTCAATTGAATGCCTGAAAAACTAAGCCTAAAACTACAAGAAGCAACACTTATTTTATAAGATAAATTGAATTTAATATTTAAAAAGAATGAAATCTCTTTTTCCAATATTTTCCCTAGTTCTCTAAAATCACCAATTGTTTTATCTTCATTGGTCCTTGACATAAGACACTTCACACTTGGATCAATGAAGTGCCACTAGTTCTAGACTAACCATAAATTCAGATTATGACCTTGTCCAAGGAGTTTCATAACATTAAATTCATTATATATTCTTCATGGAAGGCAGTATGAATGAATTTCAAATTTCAAATAAGCGAGACTTTCAAATTTCAATTTTAGAAAAAAAACTCAATATCTTGCTTAATCTCTCATTGTACTATGAAAAACCATTTAGAACACAATTAGATATCACACTTTGTTGTTCATGAAGAGTATACGCACTCATATAAGTCTCATGGATTTGGATAGAAACCATTAAATTGACATATTACTATTGTGGATTATAGATTATCATAAAAAGTTTTAACCTCTAGGGTTTTGATGTTCATTTCTGGAACCTTGTCTATTTTCTCTACAAATAAGGACACGACATATTTTGAGATTGATCTACTTCTGCGAAAACCTTCCCTTTGAGTGCATTCTTGAAGGATGTGGTTCAATTAGGATTTGGGTTTTTGGAACCTCCATGCATGCTCAAATTAAAAATTATTTTTGAATATTTTGTCACACCATAATCTTCTATTCATTGAATGTCTTCGAGTACGTTTCATGTGTATTCCAAGACTTGGAACAATACTGGTATTACCATACTCTTTTGGATCATCTGATTCAGATTTCTTACTAGATCCAAACCTCGAATATAGTGAACAAAAGTCGTCCCTCTAAGACTCGATAAAAATATGAAATTGAATATACTTTTCACTATTGATTACCATATCTTGTGTAGATCTTGTTGATTTTGGAGTGATAGTCTCCATATCCCATATTGTTTGAGCTACCCCAACTTTATCCACACCTCGATCTACTAATAGAGATAGACATAATCATTGAACAAACCCCACATCCCTGAACACTATGGGAATTGAACAAAAACCAATGAAATGATAGATATGGTCATAAGCATGTAAGATCTTGCGAATAACAAGTCCTGCCTGAGAGAAAAAAACCAGAGTTCGAGACCCCACTTTCTACATTATGAAGATCTTTCCTGCTACTTTGAAACAAATGAATCTCTGTGAAGGCTTCTCTCCTAGCTCATTTGGCCACCATTGACGCCCATCGATTCACTAGAAACTAGCTACACATTTCTCCAATAGAAAGCATAAGCTCAGATGTGGATGCTTCAACATTGTAGAGCAGAACCCTAACGTTATTTTCCATTGTCCAAAAAGGCACTCCACCCTATCATATTAATTATGTTTTTATTTATGTTGTATTAGATTAATATTGAATATATAAAAACATATACTACATGTTTTTCAATTTATCATATATTTTTTATTCATCGTATTATTTTATAAACCCTACATACATACACATAGGGAATTCAAATCTATGGCAATAGATAGACTCATTTATATCATAGGGATGCTTTTGCAATTTCTTTTAGGAGCTTCTCTCAAAGGACACAATATTGCCATACTATTTTTCTTAGCTTTTATAGGTTTAAATAATTTATATGATGTTAGAAATACAGTTGCATCTCCAATTTTGGGTAACATGGCTAAATTTATTTAAAAGTGATTGAAATTTTCTTAAATTAAAATATTAAAATAAGACCTTTATGCTAATTTTAAAAATATAAATGACCCTGTGAACTCCCAATGGCAAGGACAAGGTGCTTTAGAAATGGGATTTGGACCAATTAGACCAATTAATCTAACAGTCAGGGTTAAATATATATTATTATAATGGTTTCTAAGTGCTTTAAGAATGACATGTTAACCAATCTTGTGACCTCCCAATGACAAGGACAATGTCAGGGTTAAATATACATTATTATAATGGTTTCTAAGTGTATTAGCAATGAGATGTGGACCAATTGATCAAACTTTCTAGGCTAAATATATTGTTATAGTAATTTCTCACTTTATTGCGCGGAATAACCCAGTATGGGGTTAGATATCACATAAACATGTAAACAAACATAAACATGTAAATGTAAATGTAAACATTTAACATGTAATGTTTAACATTTAACATTTTTAATTTAATGTCAACCCTATTTTAAATCAATCTAATTATTGTTATGTATAAACACAATATAAATTTAAAATATAAAAGCCCTTTTTATATTTAGTCCATAAACCTCTTTATATTTAAAAAGGACTCAAAGAAGAGGTTTTATTTAGGTGAAGCCTATGGGCGAGATATTATTTTAATATCATGGGTGAAATACCATATTTATAAAAGAGGTATGGTAAGTTAATAAAAATATAAATCAACTAGATGTATGGTAAATAAATAAAACATTTTTTTATATTTACTCCATAATTCACTTTATATTTACGAACACTAAAAAATGATGTTTTATTTAGGTGAAGCCTATGGGCAATTATTATTAATACCATGCAAAAAAACATCATTAACCCTAATATTAATATTAATAAAAATGAAGATGGCACATGGTATTGACCCATGGTATTGAGAACCAATGGTATTAACCCATAGTATTTTACGTGGAATGTAGCCTATTTAAAGCAAGGAATCAAATCTTTTTTCACTCTATGCGAGGTTGAATATCAGGATATTTGATCCATCTTGACACTTGGTAGGCCTATTTAAAGCAAGGAATCAAATCTTTTTTCACTCTATGCGAGGTTGCATATCAGGATATTTGATCCATCTTGACACTTGGAAGGCCTATTTAAAGCAAGGAATCAAATATTTTTTCACTCTATGCGAGGTTGCATATCAGGATATTTGATCCATCTTGACACTTGGTAGATCCAGAGTAAAATCAATCTTTACAAGTTAGCGATGATATCTATGAATTTAGTTCTTTTACCCTTTAGAAATTAAAGGGATAATTATAAATAATAATAATATATTTGTCAATTATGTATTTAGGGTGGATGAGAGAAGCCTAACCCTGAGGGCATTGAGGAGAAATGACCCCTAATAACAAGGACAAGGTGCTTTAGCAATGGGACTTGGACCAATTAAGCTAACCATCACAATTAAATATATATTATTATAATGATTTCTAAGTGCTTTAACAATGAGAAGTAGACCAATCTCGTGACCTCCAATGACAAGGACAAGGTGCTTTAACAATGGGACTTAGACCAATTAAGTTAACCGTGATGTTTAAATATATATTATTATAATGGTTTCTAAGTGTTTTAGCAATGAGATGTGGACCAATTGAGCTAACTTTCTAGACTAAATATACTATTATAATAATTTCTCACTTTATTTTTAAAAATTTTGAATTTTAATATTAAATCTTAAAATTTACTTAGAGAAAAAAAAACTAAAATCTCCTAATTTATATAGAGAAAAAAAATTATTTCCATCATTTAAAAGAATAATAATAAAAATATTAGCAAAAAAAAAATCATTATGCCTCTAAAAATCTATCATTTACAAAATGGAGAAGTGAACTTTATTTGTTATTTTATTTTATTTTAATTATAATGCACTGTGAGTATCCATGGTATGAGCATTATGGTTGTGGGTATCTATGGTATTTTAATATAAAAAATTTAAATATAAAAACGAAAATTATATATATATATATATATATATTTTTGAGAATCCATGTTATAAGGTGTATGAGTTATAAATATCCATGGCATGAGCCTTATGGGCTTGTTTTATCCACAAGTAGGTTTCCCTAAATAAAAAATATAATGTAGTGCAGACAATTCAATACCAAAAGGGTCAATTGGGGGACATTTACCCTATAATCCATGAATCCACAAGTGGGGTTCCTTAAGTGAAAAATATAATGTAGTGCACGCAATTCAATGCCAAAGGGGTCAATTGGGGGACATTTACCCTATAATATTGGGATATTATGGGATATACGTATTCAAATTATCTGTGTGAGTTTCGGTTTTGAATTGAGATATAGATAACAATAAAGTGGCAGAGAAAAATAAATTACAGACCCGAACTTGTGTTTACAAAAATATTAGAAAAGAGATGGCTAATGCTGCGGATGAAAATCAATTTCCACAAAGAGACGGGAGACTGCGACAGCTTCCACCTCGAAGGGAAGGGCAAA